>PVKA01001060.1:123144-160945 GCA_004027165.1 Ctenomys sociabilis | reverse complement strand
CTGTTTTTCATTCCTCAAGTTAAAATACAAATAATTTTTTTAAAAAACAGAAATAAACAATTATAAATTTTTACAAAGGAGATTATGGGGCCACAGAGGAAAATGATCAACAATGTAGAATGTACCTAAGGAGAATCACCCGGAGAGAAAACATTCAGGCTTTCACAGAGAGCAAATTGGTCAAGCAATGGCCGTGACTCATCCACATGACTGACACTGACAAAAGATCTACAAACTGCTGCACAGTGTTTCGGGGTAAATCCTGAGGGGATTTGACTGACCTTATCAGATACAAAAGTTACATTTTTTGTTATGTAGGTCTTGCTTTGTCTTGGTCTTAACCATTGAGCAGGAAAGTATAAAAATGAAGTATAAAAAGTAAAGCCATATTAATATGCTGAGCTATAAAAGGTTCAAATCAACAACTGCTGACAGTTCCAGTCATGCAGATTATCCACTACTATTATAGACTATTGGACTATATGGTATTTGCAGAATTCATGCATCTACAATATATGAATGGCAATGAAATACACATCTCTGACAAAAGAAAACGAAAAGGGGGCATATAAATGACCATTTTATATTAAAATATATAAACACACACACACACACATATATACACAAAATAGCATAGATATACAGCTACTTTCTCTTAGTTTATTGAGAAGAAAGTTTGAACTAATAGTGTTTAGATAAGGGACTGGGGAGATGCCTCAGTGGAATAAGCGCTTCCCTGGCAAGTGCAAGGGCCTGAGTTCAATCCCCGGTTCCACAAAAGAAAAGAAAGAAAGAAAAAGAGTAATACTATTTAGATAAGATATCATGTCTGCATCTTGTACTATGAAAAACTACTACAAGGACAACAATATGCATTGTATTAATTATTGTAACTGTCCTGCTAACCTGTTTTGAAACTGTCTCATTGCTACTTTTCTCAATGAAGTTAATATAAAAAAGACCTTGTGTCCAAAAGACCCCCCCAAAATAAGTCCCTGTTTGTAATTGTGTGTGAGCATTTAAAGGTTTAAAAAAAACTTTATTAATACATGTGTATTGTACATAATGTTTACATTCCTTGTGGAAAGTTGGCACATGTACATGGCGCACCCTAATTTATCTATTGCTCTTTTCTCTCCTTGGGGTTTTTTGGGGAATTTTTTGTTTGTTGTTTAGGTTTTGTTTTTTTTTTTTGTTTCTGTTTTTTTAATGTATTTTGTACAGGGTCTCACTATGCAGCTCCAACTCGTAGTGATCTTCCTGTTTTTAGCCTCCCCAGAGCTGGAATTACAGCCATGTGCCACTAGTCCCCATCTTGGTGGCTGGCTCAGCATGCCTGGAGGTGGGGCCAGCATGGCATGCAGTGCCAGGGATCAAAGCCTGGTCCCTGTGTTTGCCTAAGCAGACGCTTAGTCTGCTGAGCTATCTCACTGGCCTTTTTTTTTTTTTTTTTTTGGGTTCTCTGTGTTTGTTTGTTTGTTTGTTTGTTTTGGTACATGTTTGCCATACATAATTCTTATATTCCTTCTTTGGAGTTGGTATGTGTACATAATACATTCAATCCCTTTCCTCCCTTCACCTTTCCTCCATTTCTTGATCCCCTTCCCCTTCAAGATAATGTATCTCCCTTCTTCTAATTATCTATCTTTGATTTTGCTTTTTCTATTCTCGGCTTCTAATATAAGAAACCATGTGATAAATAAGCTTGTACACCTGCTATAGTTCACTTAACATTATGGTCTCAAGGCACATCCATTTTCCTACAAATGATTCAAGATTATTTTTCTTTATGGCAGGGTAGTACTCAATTGTGTATAAATACCACATTTTCATTATCCATTTGTCTGTTGATACACATATGGTCCCTTTCCAAGCATTCGCTAATGAGTTATGCTGCTGTAAACATGAGTGTGAGTGTATCACTGTAGTATGTTGACTAACTCTTACAGGTAGATAACCTAAAAGGTGAATAGTTGTATCAAACAGAATTTCTAGTTTTAGTTTTTTGAGGAATCTCCATGCTGGAGGTCATTCTAGTTTACATAGTGTTTATGCTACTTTATTTTCCTACAAACAATGCAGAAGGGTCCTTTTTCTTTTGCAGCTTATCCAGCATTTACTATTATTTGATTTCTTGATGATAGCCATTCTTTCTGGGGTAAGGTGGCACCTCAGTGTTGTTTTAATTTGCATTTCTGTCCTGACCAGTGGTGTTGAACATTTCTTCATATATTTATTGGTTATTTGTACTTCTTTTGTGAAGTATATATTCATTTCACTTGCCTAGTTTTTGTTTGGGTGTTTTATTCTGTAAGTCCCTTTTTTTTTTTTTTCATTCTTTATGTATTCTAGATATGAGTCATGGGGCTGGGGAGATGGCTCATGGAATAAGTGCTTCCCTAGGTATGAATCGTCTGAGAAAATTGCTGGCAAAATTTTTTTCCTATTATGTAGGTTCTTTTTACTCTGTTAGTTGTTTCTTTTGCTGTGCAAAAGCTTTCATGATCCCATCTGTGGGTTCTCAGGACTATTTTCTGTGCAGCTGGGGTTCTGTTCAGAAAGTCCTTGCCTATGCCTATGTGTTCAAGAGTTTTACCTATCTTGTCTTCCAGCATTTTGTTTCTGGTTTAACATTTAGTTCTTAAGTCTATTTTGGTTTTAGTGTAATACATAGTGAGAGGTGTGTGTCTAGATTCAATTAATGTTAAATCTTCATTAATATATTTTATCATTTCTTTATATACTTACAGTTCTAGAATTTTTGTTAATAGATAAGAAATTTCTTTCTAAAAATAGATGATAGTAATAGTAAAATCCAGTAGTCTGTGGGACAGTGCCATAATCCCTAGTTTAATAAACACAGCAATAATCTATAATTCTGAATAGAGTTGTAAATGTTATTTTAGAAGTCGTAATGGGGCTTTTTTAAAAAATATTTTTACATTCCATTACACATTTCTAAAAATTGAAAGCTACTCCCTAAAAATATTCACTAAATAAAAAATTAAAATTAACAAGTGGAGGGCCAGCCAAGTAGCTCAGCGGACTAAGGTGCCTGCTTAGGCAAAGCAAGAGCTGGGTGCAATCCCCCACATTCTTTGCTGGCCTCGTCCCCGGGGCACACTGAGATGAGACTTGGCTGTGTTGTAATCCCAGCACTTGGAAGGCTAAAGACAGGAGAATCTTTACAAGTCCCATCTGCGTAGTGAGACCCTATAGACCCTGTATACTCTGTCCTAAATACGTAAAAGAATAAAATTAATAAGTGGTCAGGAATAAAAGCAATTTCCCATTGTTACTGTGTCCCATTTGTTACTGTGACAAATATGCTCACAATAACAAATAATCTAGCCTAGTTTTTCTGGTACCAGTTTTACAGCTTAGCCCTTAAAAAATTATCACTTTCAACATTGAAGTTTTGCCTAAATTACACAGAGAAAGAATTGCATCAACTAACATTGAATGTTTTTTGGTTTTTTTTTTTTTTTTAGAGAAGGGTCTACAGGGTGTTCAAGGTTTCACTACTAGATGAGACTCGTAGTAATCTGTCGTAGTGATCTGCCGGTTTACAGCCTCTTAAGAGCTGGGATTATAGGCCTGTGGCACCACACCCAGTTTCAATCACCATCTCAGGTCATCGCAGGGACAGGGACAGGGCCAGCACGGCCGGCATGGCAGGCCCAGGAATGGAACTCCCAGCCCCTGCGTCTGCCTCAGCAGGCACTTTAATCCACTGAGCTATTTGGCCAGCCCTTAACATTCAATTTTTTAAAAAGTTAATAAAAATAGCTTTTCTAATACTTCAGTGGGTTCTAATAAGACAAAAATATTCTTTGAGGTTTTATTTGAAGGTTTTGTTTTCTGTATGTCTCCTGTTTCTAGACCCACTGTCATGCTTTAAAATATCAAATCTTACTGCTTTCTTAAGCTATGCTTCAGACTTGTTTATGCAGTTATATAATTTCTTATAGAAGTAGTAATTAAGGAAATAGCCAGCTCTTTAAAAACCCTACATTCTTCATGTGCAGCAGCCTGTCAGAATGCTGTGTGAGTGCTACAAGTCCTTAATTAAACACCCAGATGGCACTGTGCCAAAAACATGAACTAGGACTTGCTGAGCTGTATATTGCTAAAAATGAATATAATCATTGTATAAGTTTTCTATAAGTTCCAAATACTCATTTAAATATTTGAGACCTTTTTAACTTTACTAGTGGCAAATCTGCCACCGCTGAAGTCCACAACCTTAATGAGGGCCATGGTATGATACACTCCATTTGGCCCACCTCACCTCCTACAGTCCACAGCTCTCAGGCCTACTCCTGAAATTTCTGCCACTAGCACTATGGAGGAAACATGCATGAATTTTATGTCAAGTACCTATTTTGGATACTGTAATCTTTCACAGTTGCTTTGCTATAATCTCCTAAGTGACCGATTATCTCTTAGCAGTGCCAGTATTTATAATCGAAATGGATTACGAGATTATATTTTAAATATCAATCATGTTCCCTTTAGAACTCTTGGAATATAACATGCAACAGAAGCAGTCTCAAATTCTGGAGATGCAGGTGGAGCTCAGCAGTGTGAAGGACAAAGCAGCCGAACTTCAGGAACAACTGAGTTCAGAAAAAATGGTGGTTGCTGAGCTAAAAAGTGAACTTGCACAAACAAAATTGGAACTAGAAACAACACTCAAGGCTCAGCATAAGCACCTGAAAGAACTAGAAGCATTCAGGTGTGCCAGCCTTCTTTATTATAAATTTGCATTAGGGAGCGAAAATACTGTTCATGATGTTTAAACAGCATGAAAACTGTTCATTTTAAGAAAAACAACAATAGAGAGTAAATTCTAATATTTTTCTAGTTATAAACTCCTGATTATTCTGTCATATTTTCCGCTGTGGCCTTTTTTCTGTGTGAGATATAATTTTGATGTTTATTTTCCATAAACTAATTCGAAATGATGTTTAATGTGATTAATGGCTTAGCCAAAATATACGAAGTATTTCAAGAGATAATGCTTGCAAAAAGGGGTACATTTATGTAAATACTGAGATACTGTTCACCAAAACACATTGCAAATAGTCGTTTTTATTTTAAACATTGACTTCATACACAAATTCATATAATCATCCCCGCATTTAGTAAAACACAAGGAAAATGTTACTTTATTTTGTAAGCCTAGAGCATACCTGTAAACCTAGCTACTCAGGAGGCTTAGGCAGAAAAGTCGTAAGTTCAAGGCCAGCCTGTGCAACTTAGCCTCCTGTCTCAAAATGAAAAGACTGGGAATGTAGCTCAGGACCTTCCCTGGTGTCAATCCCCACAGCCCCAAAAATTATTCTGTAGCAATAAATCATATAGTTTATAGTGGTAAATAATTGTAGTTGGACTGCCAATATTAGCGAGAGTTATTGCAATGACCATATTCAAGAATCCTTAAACCTTGTATTTTCGTGTTAGCTAGTTTATAATGTACAGTATATTCATCAGCTTTGCAGTGTAAACTCTTTTCTCTTTCTTGCTCAAGATGTACTTAAGTTCATTTGTCTCTTTTGATTTAGATTGGAAGTTAAAGACAAGACAGATGAAGTACATTTGCTCAATGATGCATTAGCAGGTGAACAGAAAAAATCAAGAGAGCTCCAGTGGGCTTTGGAGAAAGAGAAAGCCAGGTTGGGGCACAGTGAAGAAAGGGAGAAAGACGAACTCGAGGTATTGTCATCATTGTCTTTATGCCTCAGGAGAATCTAGTCTTGAGACTGGCCTTTGTCTACATGGTCAACCTTAGAATCCTTAAAAGCCATGTTTTTCATTCTGCTTTGACTACCACTATAATGTTATCTAAACTGTTCTGAGGAAATGTTGATGTTTTGAATGTTATTTTGTTGCACCCAAAGACACATATAGATTGCTCTATAGCATCTTATTTTGGGAGTGTAAATTAATGCACACCCAGTTTGATAAATAAGCAATGTTATTGGTTAATGCAAAGGTAGTTTGTGTTCCTGTCTTCTTCTAGAGTAGTGATTGTGAACCTCTTAGAGACAAGGGTCCATGCTGCAACCCAGAACCCATTTATTTATCACAAAGTACCAGCATTACAATTAAACCTGAATACTGAGGTTCAGGTTTAGAAAAATCAATTGTTATCTCAATGCTCAGCTGCTGAGGCAACTTGGCTTGCATACCGACAAAGGGCTCCACACCCCCACTGTAGCAGGTATGCCGTGTGTTTGCCCCGCCATCCTAGAGAATGGAGCTCAAAAAATTTTAAATAAACACTGTGTTCTTCCCAGGCACTGCCCCTAGCTTCACGTGGCACTCAGCTCAGGAGAGACTGGGTCACAGGGAAGGCCCCCTACAGCGGCAGCCTCCTGGCCCAGAGTTCCCCTCCTGTCGCATAATGCAGCATGCATCCATTCAGCAGCCACAGTGTGTTCCCAAGACTTTGCTCTATTTTCCTGCTTCCTCACTTTTTAATTTCTACTGTGATAAGCTCCACACAAGAATGTGTGACTTCCCCCAAATAGTTTCTCCTAGCTCCCTCTTTTTTATAAGCTTTATTATTGTGAGCCCTGAAATTGAAAATCATAAAATTTTTCAGGAATTTGTATAATTTCTGTTAAAAACGTATACTTTTGAAATTTTATACAGTATCTTTATTATATGAAAGCAAAGGTATAACTTTTACCTGCCACTGTTGAAGTCTGTTTGGAATCCCTGTCATTCTAGACTCAAATGTATATGTTGTTGTCAAGCAATTATTTTCTTACGTTTATTCACACATAAGTACCTAACAATTTAAAAAGAAGACATACCATTAATATGCCTAAAAATATCACAAGAGTGCTTGTAATTTTTAATGATTGTTAGAAATGTATTCCGGAGGCCAGGTGTAGTGGCATGCACCTGTAATCCCAACACTCAGGAAGCTGAGGCAAGAGTTTCGCTGTGAGTTAAGGCCAGCCTGGGCTATATAATGAGTTTAAGGCTAGCCTGAATTACATAATGAAACCCTGTCTCAAAAAAAAAAGAAAATTGTGCCCGACTTCATATTTAGCCAGATAAGTTTAATGTTTTAAGAGAAATGTGTTATCCTATCTCTTGATTATATTCCTTGATGAAAATCATTTGGCTGTCTAATTCTATTCTGACCACTGAAAATATAAATTAATAAGCTGGGTAACAGTACTAGCTGCCATTACTAAGTATTGCCAATTTAGTGTTAATAGAAGCATGATTATGTACTCATAAAGTACTTTGAGTAATATCAGTAAGTACTTAATTTGATGTTTTCTTACAAGGACCTGAAATTTTCACTTGAGGATCAGAAACAGAGGAATACTCAACTAAATCTACTTTTAGAGCAACAGAAAGAACTGCTAAATGAATCACAGAAGAAAGTGGAGTCACAGAGAATGCTCCATGATGCCAAATTATCAGAAGAGCAAAGCCGAAACTTGGAGCTTCAAGTCCTCCTTGAATCTGAGAAAGTCCGGATTCAGGAGCTCAGTGGTGCCCTGGCAAGGGAGCGGGAGCTGCGGGCCCAACTGCAGAGCAGTGACCAGGCCGGTCAGCCACGTCCACCCATGCCCTCAGAAGACCTCCTGAAGGAGCTGCAGAGGCAACTGGAGGAGAAGCATAGCCGTATAGTAGAACTGTTAAATGAGACTGAAAAATACAAACTGGATTCTCTGCAAACAAGACAGCAGATGGAGAAAGACAGACAGGTTCATAAGAAGACATTGCAGACAGAGCAGGAGGCAAACACTGCAGGCCAGAAAAAGATGCATGAACTCCAATCTAAAGTGGAAGATCTTCAGCGTCAGCTAGAAGAGAAAAGGCAGCAAGTCTATAAGTTAGACCTTGAAGGAAAGCGACTACAGGGAATTATGCAGGAATTCCAAAAGCAAGAACTAGAACGAGAAGAAAAAAGAGAAAGACGAATTTTGTATCAGAATATTAATGAGGTAAACTGACACTTGATTTTTAAGGAGTTCTGTAGCCCTTTGATCATGAAATTTTTATATTGGGTTAAATTATTTAAATAGTTTATATGCAAATCACTTAACCATAAATTTTATAGAACTTTATATGGAATATAAACAGTAATTCTGCTCCCTTAAGAAAGAATATTTAATGCTGTTTGTAATTATTTTTTCTTTTGTCCAAAATTGCCAGCCAACCAGTTGGAGTTTGACTAATGATCGGACTCGAAATTGGGTTCTTCAACAGAAACTGGAAGAAGATGCAAAAGAATCAAACTATCCTAAATTGACTGTAATGAATGGAGGAGAAACTGGCTGCAGTCATGAATTAGAAGTAGTCAGACAGAAGCTTGAGCATGTGGCTTCTAGCCTGCAGCACCTGTCCCAGAAAGCCTCTAACAGGTTAGGCTTGTTCTTAGGCTGAACAGACATACCACCCTGCAGGAATAGCTAGCCAAGGTGGCAAATAGAAATGTAAATATTGCTCTTTAAATGGGAACATCTGAGAATAACACCTGCACTTAGGGAAGGAGAACTGTAGCAGCTTTTTTTTTTTTTTTTTTTTTTTTGTGGTATTATGGATCAAACTCAGAACCTTGCGCTTGCCAGGCAGGTACTTACGCCTCTAAGCTATATCCCCAGCCCCAGGAAAGAGAACTTTAAAACAAGGGTCAGTGATAAGTGAAGCACAGTCTCCTCAGTCTATAATGTTTGTGTTAATAATCACTACTGAGAAAGTTTCTGGTAAACTTTTGTCTTTTTGTTGAAGGCTACAGTTTGAAACAGCAGATGATGAAACTTTCGTTTGGATTCAGGAAAATATTGATGAAATTATTTTACAACTACAGAAATTGATCAGCCAAGCAGGTGAAGAGGTAAGACTTTTTAAAAAGTTTCTTGTACGGCATAAAGCAAAAGTTCAGTAGGAAATATGAACTGTTTGAAACTGCCAGCATATTCTATAATACTTTGGTTTCTTAATTATAAATACAGTATTTTCCCTCCTAAGCACTGGGGTTACAGATGTGTGCCACCATGCCTGGCTACAATGCCCTTTTATTAAAATACTAAGTTTCTTAAAAGAACAGTCTGGTTTCTCCCCTCACCACCATGAAACCATCCTCAGGGTCATACCAGTGTCTTCATGCTTCACTAACCTGCTGAATCTTTTTGCTCCTGCCTTTACTAAGTTATATATGAACACTTTTGAGGTCTTCATCTTCTTAAAACCCTCTTTCCTGGTCTGTTAGTATTCTCACTGCATCTAGGTCTTCAATAAGTTACCTCATGGTTTTCTCTTCTCCTGTCATCATCCATGTTTTTCTCTTAATTGTACTGTAAAGTTTCTTCCTTCCCATAGTCTGCACTGAACTGATTCACTGAACGGATACTTACATTGCACATGCATATACTGTATCCCAAGCAATATACTGGGTTCTGGAGGTAAAATGAGTAAATCTCACACATATTGTGGAGATTATTATTGTCCAATGGACTGTTGTTCTAATATAGACCTTTGACCTATGTTCCAGGTTTATATTTTTAGTCATTTACTGGGTATCTTTCTTTTCCCTGTACCCCATTATGACCCCTTAGGAATCCCAGAGGCATGCTCCAACTGAACATTATCTTCCCCTATTTTTCCTACCTTTGTGATAATGCTATCATCTAAGTTAGAAAGCTGGCCGCCACCACAGTCTGGCTTCCTTTGCCCTTTACTTGCCTTGCTAAGCAGTCCTTATGTTGTGTGTCTTTACCAGCTCCCTTTCTGTCTCCTATTCCCATTATGCCTCTGCTTTTCGGGATTTTGCACCAGGACTACTATAACAATTTCCTCATTGCATACTTGACACTAGAAAATTATATCCTCCTTAACTTACTCATTTGTGTACTGCTGCTAAAGGAATCTTTCTAGCAAATAAACTTTGTGGCATACTCCTGCCTACAGCTGTCTGGATTACCTTCATTGAAGTCTGTTATCCACAAAGTGAAGCAACATTTATTTTAGATTTACTAAGCAACTTGTAGCTCACTTGTGTGAGCCTTCATGTCTTTAATCTGCTCTTCTGCTTCCATGCCCTTTGCTAGCTTCTTTGCTGCCTGCTACATTTCTCCCTGTTACTTAACCAAGCACCATTTCATGGAGTGGGTTGCTTTTCTTGCCTTTTCATAGTGTCACACGTAGTATTCATGGCACTTGTACTTAGGTGACCTACTGTCATTTTATTTTCCCAGACCGGCTTAGTGTCTCCAAGTGCTTCTTGTGGCTCTTTAACTGAAAGACTGCTGAGACAGAATGCTGAGCTGACAGGACATATCAGCCAGCTGACTGAAGAAAAGAATGGTTTGAGGAACACAGTTATGAAGCTAGAAGATCGGATAAGGTGCTACCGACAGGCAGGAGCTGCTGGAGATTGCGTACGTCATTTTTAAAAGGAGTGCAAGATACAGTTCTTTTGTCTCGTTTCTGATTCTAACTGTGAGATATAAAAGTATTTGGTATCTGATGCTTAGTATGATCTGTGGAAAATTTTTTTAGGGGTGACAATAATAGTAGCTACTATTTTGAAGAAGGCCTTCTTTGTGCTAGACACAGGGTTATATACTTACAGAATCTAATCCACATCTACCCTTATACATCAGAAAACTGAACTAAAAGTATAAGCAAACAAATCCATTTATCTCCAGATCCAGATACTTTGCTACATAGGTTCCTGACTGTGCTTTTTGGTTACACTTAGCAGTTACTGTGTTTAAGACTCAAATGAAAGATTTCAAAGATTTTACTAAACTGTATATTTTGGTCTAATATAATTCTCTAGGCATTTAAATATTTTCCAGTTTAAAAGCTGCAAAATAATTGGCTCCTGTAATCAGCTGATATACTTGAAGCACTATAAGAAAACTGTACAAATAAATGGAAACCTAGCTGTGCAGTTTCCGTAACGACCCATGAGGGGTTATTTTCTCTCTACCCTTGGGTACAGGCTCAGCTTTGGGATCCAGATGACCCAGCTCTTCACTTTCTTGGCTTTGTCAGTTCAAATCTATACTGAACCTAAGCTCTATCTGGCTAGGGTTTGTGCCAAGAACTTTTGCTCAACAAAGGAGCATGTACTTACACTTCAGGAATGCTCTTCAATACTGGCCGTGAACTTCCTGAGATCAAAAAGCTGATACTAGGCATCCGTTATGGGATACCTTTAATATGATTAATTTATCCTTCCTAAGACTCATTCTTAAAAATCATGTAAGTAGGATGTGTTCTCTGTAGTCTTCCAGGTTTTCATTTGGTGGTGGTGCCAACATCGATGCCATCATTGCTTCTGAAAAGGAAGTATGGAACAGAGAGAAATTGACTCTCCAGAAATCCCTGAAAAAGGCAGAAGCTGAAGTGTATAAATTGAAAGCTGAACTAAGAAATGACACTTTACTTCAGAATCTGAGCCCTGATTCTGAACATGTCACTTTAAAGGTAGGAAGCCTCTTCAGTCTACACAGGCCTCTGTATTGCCTTGTCTCATCTCTCCTGACCTTAACTGAGTAACTCCAGCATGGAGGGGATACTTGGACCGTCTCTAGGTCTATCTGTTCAGTCTGTATCTTGATGGTAAGGTGTTTGACTGGTCACAGAAAGGTTTGTAGAAAGGCAAGCCAAAGACTGGGCCCAAGTAAAGCTCTGTTCATTGTCACAGTGGTAGGACCAAGAGCTTGTGCTCTTGCTTCTTGCAGTTTCTTCCCATAGTAGACATAGTGTTCCCTTTTTTACTAACTGAAGCATTACTTGCCAGCATAAGAGCATCTGCCCAATAGGACAGGAAACCTTCCACCTAACCTGTAATATGTAAGAGTAGATACTGAGCTAAAACCACCTTAGTCATTAGTTTAAAATTTAGAACAAAAATATTTGTCATGTTTGTTTTCCAAGCATGTAGTGAACATATATAAGACTCTTCAAGGGACAGGGAACATTAATTAAAAGAACTAAGTAAATGAATATCCATCATGATAAAAATAGGCTCATGTAATTCATAAAAACTTGTATCCAGTAGATATAAGCCCAAATGAAAAGCATAACTATAGTTAGTACTCATTCTATTACTAAAAAGAGATAAAACATAAAGCGTAGGTTAATTACATTTACTGTCAACTTTGCTGTTACAGTAGAAAAGTGAGTGGATACTGTCATTCTGATCTTCTAACATTGCTTGTCTTTCCCTACAGAAGTTTGAATGATAGTAATGCTTTTGTTCTTTCCTTTTTTACATAGAGGATTTATGGTAAATACTTGAGGGCAGAAAGCTTTCGCAAAGCTCTTATTTATCAGAAGAAATACCTGCTGCTGTTACTGGGTGGGTTCCAGGAGTGTGAAGATGCCACCCTGGCCCTGCTTGCCCGCATGGGGGGACAACCGGCCTTTACTGACCTTGAGGTGATCACCAGCCACCCCCGGGGCTACACCAGGTTTCGCTCAGCTGTCAGAGTGTGCATTGCAGTTTCCAGGTAAAGTCACTTCACTGGTGGACTCTGTAGGCTTTTGTACAGTCAGTGGTATTTGCCCTACCTAAAGCAGTCCTGCTTATCTCTCCAGATTTTCACACTTCTACTAGAGATTCTTTAGCTGCACCGAGTCAACCCAGGGATTATGGTTGGTGACTCAGAGCAGTGCAGATTGTTTTCTTAAAACAAATTTGAATCAGACCATGAGCTAGTTCAGACACATACTTAAGATCACAGAAGGAAAAAAGTGGTTTTGAAAGCTCACCCCCAAGGCTAGCATACATTTATTTTCTCACTGTTTACATAACTCATTGGTGTTGCCCAACCAGGGAACACACTTGTCTAACTAGTAGCCTTCAGGCAGGGACTCTGCTGATGTGCCTGTCACTTTTTTCCTGGCAGCACGAAGCTGGCAGCTTTGGTGTTTATTCTCTGTGGTTGAAAGGGTGTGAAGACCCCAAGACCTTTGGCATCCTGGCCCGCTGCAATCTTTGGCCAGTCAAGAGGTGATGGACACCTGGTCTTCTGCATGGGTCTCCTCTGTCTCACTTCTACAGGGCTAGAGGCCCTGAGCAGTTTTGTGTTTCACACTTGTAGGATGTTTCTTTAAGGACCTTCAGTCTTTTTTCTTTTCAAAGAAAACTATAGCACAGTTTTTTACCTAGAAACTGTGCAAGGTTCTAGCCCAGTTTCAGGTCACAGTAGGAAAGAGGCCAAGCAGGTTAGAAGCCCAGCGGGGAGCCAGCCGGTTTCTGCTCATGCAGTTTCTGCTCATGCTGGGCCTCGTGTCTCCTCACAGGCTTCCCACCTATCCCACCCTTCTGCTCCACATGAGTCGCACAGCTTGCACTCTCCCGCCCTTCTTTCCATCACCCGTGTGGCGCAAACCCAAGCTGTGTGCTGGGAGATACAGGGATGAGAAAGATCAATGTATGCCAGTAAGCCATGCTTTCCTTGGGAAGAACAGTGCACAGAACACAGAAAGCCCCAGGGAGATGTCACCACTCATCTTGATTAGAGGACTTGGAGGACACTGTGTGGAAGCAGTATAAAATGTGCTATTTTACTGCCATTTCTTGTCCTCTTTTATGTTCCTAAAAGTGAACATTAGTGAGGCATAGTGGCACATGTCTTTAACCCCAGCATTCAGAAGACTGAGACAGGAGGATTGCCAGTTTGAGGCCAGCATGAACTATCCAGAGAGATCCTATTTCAAAAAAAATCAAAAAAAGCCCTGAGCCTTACAACTAGAATTAGGAAATCAAAGCTGAACCTCCAGGATATTCTGTGGGTCCAGATGACCCAAGCAGCTACCTCGCTAGTTCATGGCACTGTGACTCCTTTTCTTTTTAGACAGCATGGTTTGTTGCTGATGCAGTGGCCTCGCCCTACCGCTAGCTGTCCCCATTCATTGTCACTGCCAGTTGGTCTTTCTGTCCTCTTCCCTGCTCTTTCTTCTCCATTTTGTTCTCATTACTTTTGCTCCTTTCCTTGCTTATCCATCATTTTCCTGTCTACTTTGGCCATATCATTTTCTCGTTCATTCCTGCAGCCAGAACCTGATGCTGGTAATGCTTGTTACTTTCATTAGCCCTTAAGACTTGCAACACCATTTTCTTGCAGTTAATTTTGCTTTAGTTCAGGAATATTACATAGTTTTAGAATAGACATCATGTGATATTTGAATTTTCCTTGTGTGCATATTTAACTGACAATTTTGGTGGAAGGTACATATTTATACTCTATCAATATGCTGTGAAATTTCATTTGGGGATTTTTTTTTAGAATGAAATTCTTGGTTCGTCGGTGGCATCGAGTCACAGGTTCTGGTTCCATCAATATTAACAGAGATGGCTTTGGCTTGCATCCAGGTAAAGTCAAAATAACATATTTTCTTATATTTATGACTAAAATTACTGCAGATATATTTTCTAAATAATCAATTCTGGAGCCAATATTGCCCACAGACAGACTCTTATAACAAGGTGGGGGACTGTGGTTTTTTTTAAAGGATATTAACAGCTGATTTTTATAAATCAGTTAGGCTACACCAACGCCTGCTATTTTATGTAGCCTTCCAGTCTATGATGTAAGCAGAGTTACTCTCGCAGCACAGATAACAAACCGAGCCATGGAAAACATGGTATTGGCCCCAGATCACCTCCCAGGGAAGTAACAGAGCCAGGACCAAACTCTTGGCAGTCTGGCTCAAGCCAGTGCACCTTCCACCTGCATTTCAAGCTCTGGTTCAAGAGGGTTACTTACTCGGGTGGAATAGCTACAGTTTATTTCCATAGTTTGGCAATGTTCAAACAGTTAAGTTTATTAGTAGGTTGTACAATGATATTGACAGTTAAAATTTCTTCCCTACATGCCTAAGAGGAAAGAGGGTATTAAGTTTAAACATTTTTTACCTTATAAGGTAAAAAAAAAAATTAAGGTCACAAGCTGGAGCATACAGAGTCAGAGGACACAGGGTACCTATCCTGTGTGTTGGTACTAACCTGCCTTTATTCTGCCAGTAGCTGGGTAGTAGAGAAAAGGGAAATGTGTGTATTTAGTGTCCTAGAAGTACTTTGAAATAAACATTATCACACTGCAATAGCTAAAGTATTTGCCACATGTTGTATTGAAAGCTAGCAATTGTATTGTTCTTTTAGCAGTAAATCAAAAATGACTACAAGTAGGACACAGTATAGTAGTCCATACTAGTCTATTGAGAGCTATCTACTTGTATTTTTCCCGAGGACTTGGTTTTATTTTTTCTTTTAAATGGTACTCTTGGGTTACTTTAGGTGCTGAAAAGACAGAGTCATTTTACCATTCTCCTAGTGGGCTGGAGCTGTATGGAGAGCCAAGACATACAACGTACCGCTCAAGATCAGATCTGGAATATCCCAGGTCTCCTTTACCATTTCAAAACAGGTAAGAATCTGATCTAACCTGACTGGAATAAGTACATGAATATTGAACAAAGACACTGTTAGAAGTTTTACTTCCTTGCATTGCAGTAGTGATACATCTTTGCCTGTATGTGATTTATATAACCCAGGGCTCAGAAGGCGTTTTTTAGTGTGTAAATGGTTTAGACATTGGGTAACATATTGACTAAAATTGATGTCACTGGCCCTTATGAAAATTTCTGACAGTTGGCACAAGATGCATTTATACATGACTGACTTTTCCTGAGAATCTGAAGCATTGTGCTGGGCACTTTTTATAATGACTTGGTGACTTCTTTGAATCTGTTGAAGTTTTTTGTCATCTCAAACTTAGAAGCATGGAGGATATAGATCAGTGTATAAATGGCCTGCCTTTGGGAAGCAATGGGTGGAAATAGGCTGGTAACTTAGTCTTTTCAAGATAATGTGAATTCGTGTATATTTTTAATCCTTAGGTACCCAGGCACTCCAGCTGATTTAAATCCTGGTTCCCTAGCATGTTCTCAGCTTCAGAATTATGATCCTGACAGAGCGCTGACAGATTATATCACTCGGCTAGAGGCACTACAAAGACGACTTGGAACTGTGCAGTCAGGTATTCCATTTACTTATTGGTAGCACCATGATGCTAGACTCTTTCTTAAATTGCTTGAACTTCACTTTTTAGGGAACTCAGATCTTTCACCCTCAAGTTAACAAATTAACCAGAGCTTAACTGTGTAATCCACAGAGCCTTCAAAGAACTTAAGACATAATTATCACCCAGAAGCTTACTCTGCCCAAAAATGATTACGTACTGTATTCATGCAGCAGATTGACTAGACAAAATGCAGGGTGAGCACCAGTGTGCAAGGCATTCTGCACATGTTCCTAAAGGAACTAACACATGGCAGAAAGAGCTAAGGCACTGAACTGTTGCTAGCCTTCGTGCAGCCCGTACTGATGCCGAACTATCCCATTTAAAAGACCTTATAAGAATGAACCATTCATTTTTCTCTCAAAAATACACCCAAAGCATACTTTATAATACAAATGAACTCCCTGTTCATTATGAAAAAACTTTGTTTCCCAATCCCCCTTCAATTTACTCATGACCCAGACTAATTTTTAAGGGGTTGTGCTCATCTGCTTTCATGTTTAACTTTAATAAGGATGTTTTCTACTAGCCACACAATCTTGGACTAATAACAGGTTCTTGCACTAAAAAGTTCTTCCATAGTTGAGATTTTTTTGTTGGCATAGCTTGTTTTGAGCATGCAATTTCCTGAGGCCCCAATTTTTCCCTTGACCTTAGCCAAAAGGCCGATAACACCCAGATTTTATTTATTTATTTATTTATTTATTTATTTATTTATTTATTTATTTATTTTTGGTGGAACCAGGGATTGAACTCAGGCCCTTGTGCTTGCCAAGCAAGCACTTATTGTACTTAGCCATGTCCCTGACCCTCAGCACCCAGATTTTAAAATCAGATTTTTCAAGCTAAATCAACTTTCAAAAAGCACTTTATAGAACCCCTTAGTATTAATCTTTCTTACCTTAAGCCAGTCACAATAACCTTTAAATACATAATCAGAATCTTTTTTAAAAACTAATTCAAAAAGTGATCTGTGTGAATTAGCCTGGTACAGGTAGCAATCTAATTTGAAATAATTGAAATGCTATTTTTGTCTTGTAGGGTCAACTATGCAGTTTCATACTGGCATGAGAAGATAATCTTTCAAAATATCATTAAGTGATTTTAATGAAATTTCTTTTTGTAAATCAGTGGTTCTTTTGTGCTTTTGTATTGTGAATATTCAGTGGGACCATTATAAACACAGCTTATGATTGTATACAAATCCCTTACCAGCACATGAAAACAAACTGGAATTTGTGTATATATGCAGTGTATGTACTCATGCACAATAATCATTACATGTATATTTGTGGAATGGTAATTTAAATGATTAAATTATGAACCTTGTGTATTTATCAAATGGGTAAAAAGATTAAACTTGCAAATTATGATACTGCTGGATGTGTAGCTTGCGGTGTCCTGCACTTTTCTTACAAGGCTACTGAAGTTACATGTTTCTGCCTAATATATTTGTTACTACTGGTGATGAAGACAGAACATATCACTTGTAGAGACCTATTTTTGTATAATGGTAGAAGTTTTGAATTTTATGGGGTATTTTGTCAAGTACTGAAATAAAAAATGACTTCACCATTTTCACCACACTGTATTTGAACCTTCTTCTTTTTAACTGAGCCATACTTCTTGATGCATGGTTACAGGACACTGTTGTCCTAATCCTAGAAGTAGACATTAGGGCTTTTCTCAGCCTCCACTAAAGAAAGTTATCTACCTGCCTTTTTATCAACTTTTTATCTGTAGGAAGTAATTACATTATATTGCTATTTGTGTGGTTAATCCATATTTGCTCTATTATCTTAGTAGGTATTCTATCCAAAGATGTGTCGTGGCCCATTAAGATACTAAAGTGATTCAGCTCAAAGAATTTTAAATTGTGTTGCTCACATGCTACAGAATTACATACCTAAGTCAAATTGATTGGTGGATTCAAAGGTGTAAAACACAACTACCAATTTTGCCTGTTATTTAGTCTTTCAAAGCAGCAGTAATTTTAGAGGACTTTATTACCTGATGTCCTGTTACTTACATCAACAAAAACAAGCATAATAGATAGTATACTCTTAGAATTCTTCACTATTTCAAATTACTCAAACTTCCCCTATTGGCAGATAGGCTCTAAGAGGAGCTTTACATAATGCAAAATAACTGAAGGTGGAAGAGTTATGGGTGAAAGCCTTGTTCCAAGGTTTGCTATAAGGAGGCAATGAAGAAAGGAGCAGAATAGTATGCTCACTTCCAGTGCTTGACTATCAGCCCTTCTCTATGACCTCTGCTTCTCCATAGCTAGACTGTAATGACAAACTAAATCTGAAGTCTAGCACATGCCTGGCATAAGCCTGTGGGTTTGATGCTCAGGAACCCCCTCAAAAAGTAATAAATCCTGTTGGAAGTCTGAAGGTATTCGCTAAGATTTACTTCCTTTTATGCTATGAAATCTCTTCAGCAGTCTCATGAAGCTGTAGATCCTTTTTCATAATGCAGGATTGCAAAGGAAAACAAAAGCCCTCAAAGTTTAGAAATTTGTACAAATGATGAAGCTGTCAAAAAATAAATTTTAGAAACTCAGAAACTGCTGATGGAAATGTAACTGATACAAGCACTTAGGGGGCAATTTTAAAATATCCTGGAAAGGGACTGGGGAGATGGCTCAGTAGAATAAGTGCTTCCC
Organism: Ctenomys sociabilis; assembly: GCA_004027165.1. Classification (NCBI taxonomy): domain Eukaryota; kingdom Metazoa; phylum Chordata; class Mammalia; order Rodentia; family Ctenomyidae; genus Ctenomys; species Ctenomys sociabilis. The sequence continues at coordinate 142,201 of PVKA01001060.1, read as the reverse complement.
TGGCAAGCACAAGGGTCTGAGTTCAATCCCCAGTTCTGCCAAATAAAATATCCTGTATTTCCTCAAATCCAGCAATAGTGCTCTTGGTAACTTCCTCATAGAAGCCTAAGGACATTATCACTGCTGTTAGAGAAGCTAATCAAGTGTAGTATCTACCTGCAGGAAAATAAATTTGTGTCATGTTTCTCCAGGGTAAAGATAAATTGTGCCATAAGTAAACCACATCTATATGTAAAAAGAAAACTAGTACAATACTAAAGATGTAATTTTCCCTATCCAAGCACACACTTCACAAATTGTTTTTCTCAAAGAAAATTTTAATGCAAAAGAGCAAAGACTTTGCCTTCACAAGAGTCTAATATGAGTCTTCCAGCCTCTTCAACACAATGTAATATACACAAGCAAAAACATTTTGGCTTCATCTGGTAAAAACAGATTATGTGGTCAAATTGCAGGTTATCTCACATAGTTATATTTAAGTTAAGCTGGCTCCCAAATACAGGACTTACAGTATGATCAGTAACACTACTGTCCAATGACCCTGGTCCACATTATTTTAATCCTAGGTTCAGAACACTGAACTATTTGTATCATAGAAACAGCCCAAATTGGATATTGGGGAGGAGGCAAGGAACAGCCTTCAAAGAAGAAATTACCCAATCAGGACTTTTACACAACACAACTTTGTGGAAACACATTATTTAGCAGATGGACAGATAACATATTTAGCAATTATATCAAAATAGTTCTTAGTATTAATTTCTTTTTAGGAAATATGATTATCCAGGCACAAACCTAGATCTCTCAACATCCAGGGTTTATTGTTCTACATTACAGTTACGTCACTGGTAACTATTTTCATACCAAAATAATTAACAGTATTTATAATCTAAGGCTTTTACTTTAAGGTGGTTCCATACCTTCCCATCCTTACACATGAAAACTATCAAGGTAAATGAATAATCTGTCATCTTCCAAGTATTTCTGGGCTCTTTATAGCTCGTAGAAGTGGTCCCAGATCTAATTCTCCTACCAAGAGTTCTTTATGCCTTTTTTTTACTCAGGGATCAAACTCAGGACCTTGCACCTGTCAGGCAGGTGCATAAGCCACTGAGCTATCCCCAGCCCTATGTATGCTTTTAAAATTAGTACCCAAAAATGTGTATTACCTAGAATCTGCCAATTACCTAGATTCACTCTGAACAATTTCTTTTACTAATAAACACAGCTTCCTTGAAGCACACCTAAGTATCAAAACTATTATAAACTGTTTCAAATACCACTCTTTGATGTCAGTTAATAAACCATTAAAAACATAAACTTGATTTTAGAATTAAAAAACAGCACACTATTGACTGTTGTTTCATATGCTTCATTCTCTCCAGATGCATTTGCAGCTCATAGTAATGTCCCATTAGTTCACTGTGGCACTCTTCATTTTGACCTCTGTTTGTAATGGATAATTGGGTTTGCAGGGGTGTGGATCATAGTTGTATAATTCACAGTAGGAAAATACCCATCAATTAGATCAAATTCATATAAACGAAGCAGGGTAGACCAAACTGTCTTAATTTGAACATAAGCAAAATTTTCCCCAATGCAACGATGACGTCCTGTTTAAAGAAAAGAAATTTTTGTCAAAAACATAAAATTCTTTACCTCTTTTAGCCTAGAATGATTATTTGCTTAACTATATTTCAGATGACCCACAAATACACAAACATCTTTCACATAAAATAAAAATGTGAATGGTTAATACCCCAGAATATTTTCAGTGCTTTAAGAAAACAGCACTTGGCTCATGATGATTTTTCCAGTAACTCTGAAATTTAATTACTATTTGAGGGAGCCAGGGAGATGGCTCAGTGGAATAAGCACTTTCCTGGCAAGTGCAAGGGCCTGAGTTCAGTCCCCGGTTCCACCAAAAAAAAAAGAAAGAAAGAAAAAGAAAAACCCGCTAAATTTAATTACTATTTGAGTTTGAATTATGAGATGGTATTCTAGTTTGGAGACGTTTTTAAATATACTAAAACATTCTCGGTTTCCTTCTAAAGAAAGCTCTAGTTAAAATTCAGTATAAACCTTTCAATCAAAAACTCATGAGGTATAAAGTTGTAATCTCATCACTTGGGAGGCTGAGGCTGGAGGACTGTTATGAAAACCAGTGAACTAAAGCTGGTGCATACCAGTTCAGATAAAAGAGCATCACAACAAAGTAAAAACTGGTTGAAGCAAGGCATGGTGGTATGCAGCGATGGGCTCAGCTACTCAGAAGGTGGAGATAACGGACATGCTAAAGCCTAGGACTTTGCAGGAAGCCTAGCAACACAATAAGCCTTGTCCCTATAAAAAAAATAAATAACTGTGGAGAGAAATGAGTTATTGAACTATTTTGCATTTCTTCCAAATCCAAGTCCATTCAGAATTTCAGGATGGAGTCACACTGACAAGGCAGACCTTAGATCCCAACTAAGGATCTAAGACACACAGCCAGGCAAAAGGGAAGGCCTGCTACTAACAGAGGCAGTAATCAGAGCCAAAACAAAAAGATGTTTGTAAATAAAATTCACATAGATTATGTTGACAAGGACAAATGCTACCAGAACAAACATTTCAAACTGAAAATGTCATCATCTTACCAGCTCCAAAAGGTACATAGGCAAACTTCTCTCCTGATGCTGGGTTGTCATGTAAGTAGCGATCAGGATTAAAGTCCAGACGCTCTATCCAGGAGTCTTTAAGTCTCTGGTTGACAGTGGGAGAAACGCATACCTGATGTCCTGGAGGAATGGTGTACCCTGCCACGGTCTACAGATGGAAGCAACACACTGCATTAGAAATTTACCAAACATTTTACCAAAATAAAGAGCTACATATGTATTTAAAGTCCAGCTAGGTTACAAGCCAGCTAAAAATTCCTCACGCGATCACCAAGTAAGCCAATACTGAGTTGGACATGAACATACAAATCCATAGTGTCTCAGAGGTACGGAGAATTTCACAGAGCCTTTCACTATCCAATTTAAATACTTCATATGATCACAATTTTTTTTTACAACAAAATATGTTTAAAACCAAGAAAAAATGTCAATTTTAAGTGACATTTTGGGAGGCCAGGGACATTGCTCAGTAGAATAAGCGCTTCCCTGGCAAGCACAAGGGCCTGAGTTCAATCCCTGGTTCCACCAAGAAAGAGAAGAGAGGAGAATAGAGGGGAGGGGAGGGGAGAAGTATTAAATGAAAATTAAGAGATGGGCATATATACAGTCTACCATTATATAAGTGTCCATATACTTAATATAAAGTTTAAAATTATGTAAAGTGATATTTTTAATTTAAGAAACTTTAATATCATATCACCTAAGTTCAATCAATAAAAACTGCAGGCACAGAGGAGCAATCTAAGCAATACACTCACCTGAGGAGTTCTGGCCATTCTCATCATGGTCATTATGGGAGGTCTAAGTCTTAATGTTTCTTTTATGCAGCGATCAAGTACATTTAGATCCTTGAGCTTTAAAAAAAAAAAAAAAGAGTATTTCCTGATTCTTTACAAATACTTAACCTGCTCAACAGTATAAAAACATTTTAATACCTTGGTTAGTATAAGACAACTACTCTCTGGACTGAACAGCAGAGACCACTGGCTCAAGGTGGCTGAGATTAACATGTACTATGATGCCCAAGGTCAATAAAGGGAAAACAAAAGGGAAGATCACCCTGAAGAACAGCATGGGAAGGACAAATGCCTCCCCCCACCCCGCAAAAAAAACAAGAGCATTAACAAAAAACCATCAATCGTAACTTTTTCAAACCTCTAGAAAATCAACCACAGGATTTAAACAATCGAAAGTGGAGTTGATTCAAGAAACTAAAGGGAATATTGGTAAGAAAAGCAAGGTTTGTCGTAACAAAAGTATTTCCCAATTTTTTGAATGTAGTGTAAAAAATCCTCAACAAAACATTAACAAATAAAACTCAACATAAACAAAAAGGACAAGGAAAAAAGGGAAGGAGGGAGCAAGAGGACAAAGGCTGGGCGTGGTGGCGCACACCTGTAATCCCAGCACTCAGAAAGCTGAGGCAGGTTTGCTGCAAGTTTGAGAGCAGCCTGGGTTGTTATGAGTTTGGTATAGCCTAAACACCACATAGCAACACCCTGTCTCAAAAAAAGAAAGAAAGCATGAAGAGAGGAAGGAAAAGACAGAGGAAGGAAGAAAAGTGAAAGGACACACTATATACTCTGTGGTACAGACACACTATATTCCACAATAAAAGTAAAATTTATCCCAATAACACTATAATCTACATCTGAAAAATCAAGTGTAACAGGAAGAGGAATGACCAGGCTTCCCTTCCAAGACGGAACCTCAGGTTGTATGTTGAAGCCATACAAGATGGTTCTGTGTCAGTGGACTTTATGGCCCCATTACTACCATTATTCCTTTTAGAAGATTCTGTTCAAGAGCAGACTGTTCTGGTTGTACAGCTCTATTTAACTCAGAGGCATTTACACTTCAAAAGACATGGGCATACACACCCATCTAATAAAAGCTTTTTAACTTTTATTTTTAAAGAGAATACAAAAAATAGTTTAAAAAAATTAGAAAAGACACAGAATTTCACTACACAAAATTACAGGAATTCAAAGGCTGTTGTATTCCATATTGCTGTCTTCAAATTCACTATTCAGATTACCAGATATAAGCCTGTAAGATTGGTCAAATTATAAAAAATTTAAAAGGAGAGAGAAAAAATTAAACATTAACTTCTTTCAATAGACCAGCAGAAGAAATCAGCAATACAATCATCCAAGCTATCTTATGTATATACATATATTTCTTTTTCCCTTCTTTCTTTTTCCCTTTCCCTCTGATAGTTTATAATGCTACAGGAAATTTCCTTAAAAAAGATAATCCTAGTTAAGCAAAAGTATTTTTAAAAAACTTCAATTTGTCCTTCAAAATAGACAAATTAGCCACAGATGCTAAAAATTATAAAACAGAAATGAAATAAAAATCCAACAAACCTGGTCATAAGTTAAAGGAGGCAGGTCCTTTCCACAGACTGTTTTCTGTTCTAAATAACATTTTTCTTGCAGTGTTTTGTCTCTGGCCAAAAAGAAGCCCAACCAGGCACTGGTGGTCGAGGATGTGTGCTGGCCTGCCAAGAGCAGTCCAATAAGCATCCCTGCTACTTCATCATCTGTCAAAGGACGCCCATCTCTGCAGAATGAACCACACAGAAACTGAGCATCTGGGCAGACACACTGCATGTCTCAGCATGCATGTATTTCTCAGGCCTAAGAGCCCTTTTTCCCACCCCAAGTCACAATCCCCCATCCTGCCACAAGGACAGACTAACAGTGGAAAATGGGAGAACAAATGGGCACCAAGCTCACTCACTGGAGTTCCAGTAAGTAATGAGGTCCCAGCAAGTTACGTCTCAACTATCAAAAATCCAAAGGCCACAGCTAACAACTTATTTTGTGAACCTTCACATTTTTTGACTTGGAATATTATTTAATTTTGATTCAGTGTGTAAGTTTCTACTTTAGCTTAATATCTTATGCAGATAACACTTACTTGTATGTAGAATCTAGTAAAGTTTGGAGAATATCATCAGGTTTTACTTTTGATTGCCTACGTTTGTGGATTGCCTTATAGAAAATATTCTTGATCTTTTGATGAGCTCTGTCCCTGCGCCTATAATTTAAACATAAAATGATAAAACATAAAAACATATTTTTTAGAAATAATACTTTGATTTTTTATTGTTGTTGTTTTGCAGTACCAGGGATCAAACTTGGAACCTTGTGTTTACCAGGCAGGCACTTAAGCTGCTGAGCTAACTGCAGGCCTACAACAGGCACAAAATTCCTTTAAAAGTATCTTTCTGCTCAACAGAAAGTAAAATACTCCTCTAAATTAATATACAATTTAATTTTAAACACATCAGTTTGGAAGAAGAGTCACTCATTCTTAAGCCTATTTTTCATTTTCCTAAAACACAGTTCTACAGGAAGGAAAATTCAAGTAGATTCAGAAAAACAGCTTCAACTCCCAAAGCTCTACTTTTAAACAGGCTGCTCACCATGTAACAGTAATAGCAACCACCTCACTTTATAGGTAGCTACCAAAGATGACACACCCAGGAGCAGCAGAACTGGTACATAAAACCAGACAACCTGACTGCCAAGCACTCTTATATCAAGCCCCAAATTCCTGCCCTATTTCTCTTGAGACACTGCTATAGGGGATCAACTGAGATGCTATATACAGGAAGAAATTCAAGTCTGACAGTGTGAATACAGAAGAGCCTATTGAAAAGGTGGCTGGAGGGCCAGAGGTATCATGTACAATATGCATACAGCCCTGGGTTCTATCATGTACAATATGCCTACAGCCCTGGGTTCAACTGTCAACACACAAAATAAATAAAAAAAGAAAAGACTGGTCAGATAGCTCAGCAGACAAAGAGCCTGCTTAGGCAGACCACAACAACCAGGGTTCAATCCCTGGTGTGCCGTGCCAGCCCCACCCAGGAGACGTGCTGAACAGGCATTTGAGACTGAGTGTGGTGTTGCTGGCCTATAATCCCAGCACTTGGGAGGCTGAAAACAAGAGAATCACTACAAGTTCTGTCTATGTAGTGAGACCCTATAGACCCTGTAGGCCCTGTCTTAAATACATTAAGAAAAAAAAAAGTGAATGGAATAATTTGGTTAAATCTTTTAGTCCAAGTTAAAATAAATGGGCATCATATCAAATTTAATAATTCTATTCATCCAGCAGATAGAGCAGATGGAAACAGGCTGGATACGGAAAACCAGAGCCTGTGCTGAGTATTCCAACACAATACAGAGGAAACAAATTCTGAAAACATACTCCTAACAGCTACAAGGTACTGTGAGTACCAGAGAACTCTACAGAACCTCTGACTTTCTCTTTTATTCTGACTTTTATTCTATAACTAAAAGGGGCAGAAAAGAAGGGAAAAAAAAAAATACCAATTTAACTCCCACCCATCACTCACCTAAATGGACATGATTCAGTGAAGATTTAGAAAGCTTAATAATGTGCATGACCCTCAGTTATTTATCATGTTCTAAAAGCAGTATTTCTGTGCATCAGAGGAAGTCTTTGCCTTTAAGCAAATCCCAGGACACTTGCAAAGGGATGAAGAAAAATTAAATAAAGGAAAAAATATTCAAAAGAAATTTAGAATATATACTATAAAATCATTATAGTTTCAAACAAGTGCTTAAAGGAAGGTTTCTAGACATAGTTCACAGACTTTCCTGAGTGCACAGAGTATAGGAGATGAGCTTTAAATTACCAGGATATCCAGTAGATAAGTTTTAGCAAACTAAAACTTTAAATAAGCTCATCATATAATGAAAACTTGTCTTTAATTCAGGGAATTCATACTCTCCCCAAATTTGACAACAGCACATTAGACAAAGTTAAGTAACTACATGCAGTATCCTATTATCCATACCTGAAACTAGGCAGAGGCAGCCAGCCCGGCAGCAGCCAGGCTGCATGGCTGAAACCTCCATCTAGATCTGCATACAGCTGTGCCACCTGCTCATTGAGTTGGCTTCTGATTTCTTTTCCATGTAAACAGTGGCTAGCTGTTAAAATTATGAGCTCAGAAAGAGCTTCAAATAAATCTAGGGAAGAAAAAGATTATTCTTATTATTATTTCCATCTAATAAATGTCATAAAATACTGTTTTGTTGAATATATAAAAGACAGCAATAGCTGAGAATTAAAACACAGAAGAATAAACAAGGTCCTATTCGTAGGTCTACACAGACGTGTGGCTATGCAGCACACCGAAGCCAACAGACCAGCAAGATAGTGATACAGGACCTCTAAATGATGTAAGGGAAATACTCTCATTCTCAAACTGCTAGATGTCTGCTAAACCAAGTTTATTTCCCAAAACTAAAGAATGAATTTTAAGAAACAATGAATGGAGGTTAAGAGAAAGAAATTTTACTGAGAGATAGCTCTTGAAAAGGGGGTCAGGGGGCCAGCTGCCAGTGAGCTCACTTCTCAAAGGACATTTTATGGAGCAAAAGCACAAGGTGGGTATGTAATATCATTCAGCATATACATACAGCATAGGATAAAACTATTATTAACCAATAAAATTACTAGTATAGCAACTTAGGTCATGTTGATCTGATGGGGAAAGGCAAGTCACTTAAAAAGTATACATGAAAACAATGAGGATCTTTTTTGGAAGAGATGAGTCAGGAAGTCCTGGTCACCCATCTAGGTGACTGATGTCTGAGAGGTTTTCAACAGTGTTACAGCAGAGAAACAGGCAAAAGGAAAAAGGGAAAGGCTTTATTATCTTGGAGATCACAAAGAATTTGGGGAGGACATGGAATTTTCTGTATTGGAACAGAGAGACTGAGGCTTTTATGGCCTTTTGCTGGGGTGGAATCTGAAGGGGATGTTTAGATATTATCCTAGGAGCTGAATGGGGTAGTCCCTGAGGTGGCTGGAAAAGTGAAAGGAAATTACACCTTGTACTGAGTTGGAGAAGGAGGAGGAGGTGGTCTCTGACAAGACAAGCTGTGGTTTTAAGGGCTTCAACCATATTAGATGACCAAAGTAATAATTCAGCAATTCATACTAGGGCCATAACCTATCAATATCTATCTAGACTTTATTGGATCCGGTATTGAATTATAGTATACTGCTTATCCCTATGTGATATCCCCTGCTTATCACATAGGCCTAGTCATTCTGTCTTTACCTTAAAGCCTGGCCTTTAACAGGCCTTGTAGCATGGCAAGCCACAGCTGTCATGCGTTCTCATCCTCTGCAGTGACTGGCTTAAGGGTCTAGCCCTGCCTGACTGCCTAAAATATTATCTAAGCCGGGCGTGGTGGCGTATGCCTGTAATCCCAGCACTAGGGAGGCTGAGACAGGAGGATTGTTGTGAGTTCGAGACCAGCCTGAGCTACAAAGTGAGCTTAAGGCCAGCCTGAACTGCACAGTGAGACCCTGTCTCAAAAAAGACAAAAAAAATAAATAAATAAATAAATAAATAAATAAATAAATAAATAAATAAATAAAATATTATCTAACTTAGCTGTCTATAAAGACACACACTGCCCTGGGGATAGCCACAACAGGCGCGCCAAAGGCACCTCTACACATTCTTCACAAACTCTTTTCCTTGAAAACATAACAGAGATAAAATGGAGATTAAAATGAGCAGGTTTATCTGGTTTTCAGGTTACAGCTCAACAAACCAGAAAAAATGTTCAGTGCCTACAAAGATAGTTAAGGGACTACTTCCTAAGGATGATAGTTCAAAGATCTGAATTTTTCTCAGGTCAAATACAGGAAGATCAAGACTAAAAACTAAAGTTATGGTAATACATAAAAGCAATGTATAATCACCAACTGGTGAACCCCAACACTGGAAACAGATGCATCTGACAAACATATTTTGGTGACATTTAAAAGTCAGAAAGGGCCAGCAGTAAGTGCCTGCCTGGCAAGTCCAAGGTCCCAAGTTTGATCCTCAGTACCAAACAAAAGTCATAAAAATTCTCATTAATTTGTTTCATTCTATAGTAAACAAAAGAGTAGACCATTAACATTTGGGTTTACAAAACTGGCACACAAAAAAAAGATAAGCTAATATTCTGGTTTTCTTAATACTTAAACTCACAATGAAGTTGGCCTTCTAATACACATCAGCTTTTTGTATGTTAAGAAAATATATCACACCAACTTCAGGGGTGCTAACTATAAAACTGTGTTCCTACTCCACTTATACAAGCTGAAGCCCACATTCAGAATGTTAACGACCTTTTTCCCTGGGTACTGCTGCCCTGTGAGCAAACATTGCTCCCTGCTCTAGGTAGGGCAATCACTTCCAAGGAAATACATCACTGCAGTCTTGTGAAAAACTGGATTGACAATAACTACTCCATGGGAATCAGAATACCTCCCTCTCATTAAATCCAAGGTAATTCCAAATACAGCATCCTATTTATACACACACAGTATTTCTAGTCATGAATTAGTAAAAATATTAGGATCTTACTTTTTTCTCCACTTTCTCCCCAACTTTTAAAGTATTCCTTTGTTTCTTCTTCTATTATGGACACGTACTGTTTAAAGTGGGCTATGTTAAGGCCACTTTTTAATATTTTCTTCTGCTCCAAGAAAATCTTTTTTAAAAAGAAAAAAGGTTACAGAGTATTACAATGTTTGCTATATCATATCATTAGGTTTTCTTTAAGTATGTAAGACTCAAAACACTCTGAAACACTGTAAAAACAAAGTTTTTAAAAACTATACCTGATGTGGTAACTTAGAGCATCTACACATCTATTTGAAGAAATGTGAAGGAGGACAATGTCTGTTACTAAGGTCCTAGATGAATGGAGTAGGAAGCCTATTTCCTACACTCCTTCCTACAGACCCTTTCCAACTCCTAACTGCAGAGCTCCCTGTTTCTATTCTCTTTAACTTCCAGTCTTCCAACCCAACCCAAATACCAATGCAATTTCTTAAAGGTCACTATAGTTTAATATTGGTTTTTATCCTTTTTAACATCTCTTCTTCTATTTCCAAATAAGTATCATTGCTCCCTGACACTATCATCCAGAATTTTCATGAGAACATAATCTGAATAAATTTTCACAAACACAACTAATGGTTAATTCCTTTGGGCATTTATATTTTAACAGTCTAATAAAATTCAAGAAGAAAAATAAACTAAATCTAAGTAGAAATATCTTGAGGACTTTGCTTCTGAATTTGAATAGTTTTTCTCCTACAATGTGTTCATTTCCAAAAACATTTGATCTACTTTTAACTGCTATATTCAGTGTTATGGCTTGTATCTAGACGGCTCCCCAGAGCCTCAATCAGTCATAGAGGAAGGGGGTGCTTTTCAGAGGTGACTAGATCTAGAGTGACTGGCCTGGCACAGTTCTGAATCAAATTAAGGGTGTGACTGGTGCTCTCATCTTAGTGAGGTAGCCTACATAAAATATACAGTATAAAGAGGGTTAATGTGCTTTCATCACCTGACTACTTGTGGTGGCTATTTCCCCTCTGCAATGTCCCTCTGCCATGCTACCCTGCCTCGGAGTCAGCAAACTATGTACAAAAAAACTCTACAAACTGAGCCAAATAAACCTGTCCTCCTTTAACTTTGGATGCCAGGTATTTTGTCTCAGCAATGAGAAAACTACAACACTTGGGTACTGGCTTATGTGCATTACCCAAAATTGACACACGAAGCAACCAAGCTAGTTATCTAAAAGTTGTATAACAACTTAAAACTTTTAATATTTAACTTTCTAACTGTAAAAAAGCAACAAACATTTGCTATACCTGAAGAAGTTGCAGTAGAAAGAGGACTTCTGAAGTCAGCAATTTTTATTTTTTTATTTTTTTGGTACCAGGGATCAAACTCAGGATCTAGCACTTCCCAGGCAGGCACTTATGCCGCTGAGCTATACCCCCAGCCATGAAGCCAACAATTTTTAACAGTGCTTATGCTAGAATTTCAGGGAGAAGTAGGTAGATAGAAAGCCCTTTTGATAAAGATTTCCTTATTACTTTCTCAAAGCAAATCACAATATGCTATCACTGATTTCATTTGTTTGTACAGGAAGCTTTTTATTTAGGCATGCCAGCAGGTATAAATCAAAACATACATTTCATATCAGTTACCCAAGGTTTCTCTCCTTTAAAATGTCTCAGATATCTCAGACTTTTTGAACCAAGAAATAAAATGCTTCTAGCTTGTAAAGACATAATAGTATACTATTAACTATAATGATTATAGTAACAGATTGGCCCTTATTCAAGATGACAGCATCACCTACCGCATTAGGCACATCATATGCAACTCCCTTCCCAAACACAGGTGTTGTCAGACGACTGTAAACATCTTCTGCATTCAGGTCTTCATTTTTACTATTAAAAAGCAATGCAGCAGCATCACTCCCCAAAAGGTAAGTAAATGTCTTGCCCACCATGGTAAAACTAAATACAGGTCCATACTAAAGAAAGAGAAGCACACAGTGATTTTACAAAAAGAAAAAAAATATTTCTTAAGATCATACTATGCATGCCAAAAAAATTTAAAACATTCACACATCTTAAAGGAATTCTTTTCAACTTGCCAGACTAACCCCTCTTGTATTTGTCTAAATTTGTAATTAAGTTCATCTAGTTGTAAATTCAGTATAAAGACAACTGTTTATTCTTTTTCAACTTTTTACATTACAAATACTTTCTGCTGCTTAAACATTAGTGATATATTGTTTTCTACTATTGCATAGCATGATGTGAACTTAACTGATTTTTCATTATTGAGTACAGATAATGCTGTCAAAGTTTTAACACAAAATTCTAGGGGTCAGGGAGATAGCTCAGTAGAATAAGTGTTTGCCTGGCAAGTGCAAGAGCCTGAGTTCAATTCCCAGTTCTGCAAAAAAAAAAAAAAATTCTGCAATGAATGCCCTCTCCTCTTTACTTATAAAAAATGTACAGAGCAGCCAAAATATATATCCTTGCCTATAAAACATAATGTGAAGACCCAAGAAGTTGATGTCATTATCAGTTTTACACTATCTCACCAACACTGAATAATTTCATCACATTAATGTTACTACTGTTAGGTGTTACAAGCTTCACTTTATGTTTATTATTATTACTATAATTAGTAGTAATCAGGAACAAAAATACTGTACCTGACTCATGAAGCAGTCTCTTGGAAAGGACACAAATCAGGTAACACATTAACAAATGTAAAATTGAAAGTGTGACAGTATTACACAAAGGAAAATTACCATGATAAAAGGTACATGGAAAGAAGAAAAGACACCTGAACTGAGCCTTGAAGGAGCAGGAGTTAGCTTGATAGGTAAGTGTGCTCAAAGGTCCTCAATGAGACAGCAGGAAGGATGATGAGAATTAAGGATCAGGTGGCACTTACACCACAGCAATGGATTGACACAGTGGAGAAAGCACAAAGAAGGAATATTATTTCTGGTACAACCAGAAAAAACAATGCTAGCAGAAAAGCAAGACAGGACAACCAGAATTGGAGAAAAATACACAGTTAAATATTAGAAATATTGAATTTCAGATGCCTTTGAGACAACGAAGAGTCACATGGGAATTAGACATCCAGGTCACTAGCTCTGATAGTCCACAGCCACAAACAATTTGGGTGTCACTATATGGTGACATTCAGTAGAAGCTACACATACAAAGAAAATCACCTTGAAAATAAAGGGATATAGCCAATGTAGCAGTCAATACACTGTGTCAACTTGGCTGGAGTGCCTCAGGGGTTCCCACACCCTGGGCCATAGGGGCCCACTCTAGATCAGAGAGGGCCCTCCCCAAAGTGACACAGCACAAAAAGGGTAAAGAAAGCGGGGGAGGATTCAGCATTCCATTTCCTTGAAGGATCCAGTCTTAACAGTCACCTTGGACTTCAAATCCTGGGCTTTTAGCATACTCTTTGGCCTCCAGCTTGGATCCTTCAGCTTTCTGTCAGACTCATCAGCCTTGCACCTTCTGTCTCAGACCCATGGGCTGACTGATACAGACCTGCACTGAACACTGCAGTGAGCTTCAGACCTTGGACTGAATCCTTCAGTCTCCAGTGTGCAGATGCCCTCTGCATGCTTCACCTGACTCTGTGGCTGACCGTCATAAGCCAATCTTGTAATTTCTTTTACATTTGTACATCTTATGTTATATCTGTTCCTCTAGTAAAACCCTAATACAGCTAACCCCAGCAAGCACCAACAGTAAAGGAAAACAATAATCTGCCCAAAAGTGAGTTAGAAAGAAGAGGCCAAGTTCGTTTGTCAGACTAGGGTGGATTTCAAAGTAACTAAGCAGGATTTAAGAGACAGGGAGTACCAACAAGTCACAGAACAAACAAAGTGCTTGAGAGAAGCTCCACATGGGCATGATGGCACATGCCTATTAACCCTGCTACTCTGGGAACTAATGCAGGAAGATCAAAAATTTGAGACCAGCCTGGGTACCTGCAGAAGACACCATCTCAAAAATCTGAAAAATAAAAACTAGGCCGGCCGTGTAGCTCATATAGCATGCATGAGGCCTTGGGTTCAACTAAAGAAAAAGGATAAATACTTGTACTTTTAAATGGGCAACGCTTAAGAATTTTTTAGAAGAAAATAGACCCAATTGATAGAAATACTAGTATAAGGTTGAGAAATAACATTATAAGGTTTCTGAAATAAAAGAAAGGAATGGAGGGTTCATCTTCAATAGTAGGCAACATACAATAAAACTAATCACAGAATTAGTGAGCTACAGCACAAGATTCTGGAGCCAGATTGCCTGGGCTCAAATCCTGGGCTCTATAATTAGTGTGTAACCTTAGTCCTATAGTCAGAAAACTTAACCTCTGCTTCAGTTTCCCTCATCTATAAAATGGCAATAATAATAACAGAAAGACAACAGAACCTACTTCATAGACCTACTGTCAGATTACATAAATTTTATGTAGAAGGCACAGAACAGTGTCTTAGCCATAGTAAATGATTCTTTTCTGTCATTGTTATCAAAATCATAGGCCCAGAAATCAGACTACATGAAATATTAGCTTGGTTAGTGGCTGGCAGTGAGCCCGAGCAAATTATATAAACTCTGTTTTTCAAGTTTGTATCTACAAAACGTATGTGTCAAGAGTTTTGGTGAACATTTGGTAAAATAATTAAAAGCACCAAATCCTAGCATAGTAAATTTTACTACCATTATAACAGAAAGACAAAAGAACATTGAAATAAGCAGGTCTCTATATATCTGAAATTGAGAATATGAGAGAATGCTCATTAAAAGATTTTTAAACAATATCTAAATAAAAGATAAAGTCATTTATCTTTTATTTAAAAATTGTTTAAAAATGTGTAAGTTTATGCTGGGTACAGTGTTGCACATCAGCTATCCCAACACTCAGGAAATTGAAGTAGGATTATTGTGAGTCTGAGCCCAGTCTGAGCTACAGTGAATTCAATGCCAGCCTGAAATACACAGAAAGATCCTGTCACATAAAAGAAAAAGTAAAGATACAGGAGTTCAGAAAAAGTAAAGATATGAATTAGTTATTGAGATGAATAGAGATTCAGCCAATCACAAGAACAAAAAAGAATTGTCGAGCAGTATTAAAATTTTATGCAAGGCAATCACAAAATTACAAGAAACTATCTGATGCAAGAAAGGAGAAAATGAGTAACTGACTTCTGCCACCTTTGGAGTTTTGCCAAGTGAGATGAACAACAGAAATCTAGGAGCAAGGAAACAGAGGATCTTGGCAAGAATGTAACTGAAACAATGGACCATGGGCCAAAAGAAAAATGAAGAAGACTGACAGATTAGGAGAAAGCAAATAGGAAAGTGGAACAAACGATCTAATGTAATCAAGAATGACTATAATTAAAGGTGCTGCACAAGCAAATGAGGAAGAGGTGTTACCCAAAAGCTGAGAAAATTGTGAGGTGAAATAGGGAAAATCTATGAGGGTTGATCATTGTCATTTGACTACACATAGAAACACCTAAGAACTCAGTAAAGCACAGCTGTAGGAACTGTTAGAATTTCCAGAGATGATTAATGTGTGGAACTGCAAACCAGGCTTAGCACCACTGAGGAGTAAATGGTTGTAGTGATACAAGAAAAGTCATCAGAGAAGAAAGGACAAAGATCTGAGTGCACAATGATATTTTGAGTGGGTTACCCAAGTAAGAGTGTGAAGTCACAGGGGCTATACAGGGCAGGTTACAAATTCCAGAAATACACAGTTACGAAAAATTTTATCAATCTTAATGACAATCAGTGAAAACAAAATTTAGAAAAGTGTTTTTTACACAACAATTACCAGAACTACCTTAATGGCATCTCAAGGCTCCCGCAGGACATGTACAGAAGCTAAAAGAGCAACAGTCAATAAAGTCTCTCCACCTCTTAAACTAGAGAAGTTTCCATTTTATTTTTTCTACAATAACAGTAATCATAAGGGCCCAACCTTTTAAAAAATGTTCTTTCATTTAAAAAAGTTTGAAAAATACTTACCTAGTTTCTAATTCTCTAATTATTTGGAAAAGACTTACCTTCTCATACGCATTTTCTAAGAATTCAATTGGATTTTTCCCAAATGCTACAGCATGTCCAAGGAATGGAACTGGAGAGAAAATGTATGGTGGCGTTTTCTGTAAATGAAAAAATAAAATTCTTTTCTCATTTAAGGAAAAAACTCAATTCAGCTTCATAACCAAATAATTTAATAAAATTTTCCACTAGTCCTAAAAAAAAAAAAAGGTTATCAAAAAGTGAAGCATCAAAAGTAACTTATGAACAGATAAATGGCCAATATCTAGGGAGAATACAGTTTAAAAGAACAAAACCTGAACACTGGGTATGGTGATGAATGCCTGTAATACCAGCCGGGGAGGCCAAGGCAGGAGGATCACAGTGAGTTCAAGACCAGCCTGAACTGTATAGCAAAACCCTGTCTAAAAATCAAAACACAATTAAAAAGCCCGCAAGCAGGCGCAGAGGCCAGGGATTCGATCCCTCGCTGAGACTGTAATTGAGAGTGGGTGTGGTGGCATGTGCCTGTAATCACAGCTCTTTAGGAGGCTGTAAATAGGTGGATCACTATGAGTCTGATCTAGTAGTGAGATCCTGAACACCCTGTAGGTCCTTCCCTAAAATACAAAAAAAAAAAAAAAAAAAAAATCAAAACAGGACAGTCCAATAAGCATTTTTCTTTTTCTGCACATGAGAATTGAACTCCAGACTTTGCACTTGCCAGACACACACTTCTGCAGGTGACCTTTATCACTGGCTTATTTTTTATTTAAAGAGAATAAAAAAATAGAAAAGAAAATACACATTAGAAACTATACAGAAAGGGCCTGCCAGATAGCTCTGTGAACTAAAGCGACTGTTTAGGCAGAGCCCAACGGCTGGGTTCAATCAATATGCTGGCCCTGCCCCCGGGGTGTGCTAAAAGACAGATTGGGCATGGTGGCATGTGCCTATAATCCCAGCACTTGGGAAGCTGAAAATATGAGAATCACTCCGAGTCTGATCTACATACTGAGACCCAGAACTAAATTTTAAAAATAATAATAATAATAATAAACTACAGAATTTCACTGAGTAAGAATTCAACCATGGCTGTTATATTACATAATACTGTCTCCAAATTAGTTTAGATCACCAAATATAAGCATGTAAAACTGATTTAAAATATATAAGAAAATAAAAAGAATAGGGGGCTGCGAGATGGCTCAATGGAATAAGCACTGCCCTGGCAAGTGCTAAGGGCCTGAGTTCAATCCCTGGTTCCTCAAAGAAAAAAAAAGAAAAAAAAAAATTATGCATTAATTGCTCCTTTCAGTAAGACCAGCAAAAATCAGCAGTACAATTATCCAAGCTATCCTGTGTGTGTGTGTGTGTGTGTGTGTGTATATATATATATATATACACACACACACACACACACATATCTTTCCCTTCTTTCTTTTGTCCTTTTTCTCACCCAGTTGTTCCTTCCCTTTGAACAGATTCTTTCCCCTTCACAGCATCAATTATAACTTTCAAATTTTATTTACTCTTTCAGGTTCTCTCAATAGGGAGACAATATGATATTCACACATGCAGGTCTGATTTGCTTCACTTGAGTACTGTCTCTAATTGCATCCATTTACCTAAAGAAAGCATCAAGTTCATCTTTTTGATAGCTGAGTAATGCTCCATTGTGTAAAAATACACTTTTTTAAATCCATTACTCAGTTGATGAACATTTGAGTTATTTCCAAGATTTAGCTATGACAAATTGTGCTGCTGTAAACATGGGTGCACATATATCACTATGGTATGATGTTTTCAGTTCTGTAAATATACCTAGTTAGTGAATAGCTATGTGGAACAGGACCTGTAATCCCAGCTTTCCGAGGAATCTCCACATGGATTTCCACAGTGGTTGTACCAATCTACACTACCACCAAGTGTAGGGGTGGTGAAGGGTTCCTTTTTCTCCACAGCCTCTCTAGCATCACTGTTCAACTTCTTGATGACTGCCATTCTTGCTGGGATGAGAAAGCCCTCCTCAGACTTTAAATAGACACTATCATACCACTAGTGGCTCTAGATAACCTTTTTTTTTTCTTTTTTTTTTTTTTTGGCAGAACCTGGGATTGAACTCAGGCCCTTACGCTTGCCAGAGAAGCACTTATTCCACTGAACCATCTCCCTGGCTCCCAGATAACCTTTCTAACCATTAGTAGCATGAGCTTTTTTTCTTTCACTTTTAATTTTAATCCTATACTTTTTCCCAAAGAAAAGGCCAACAGTAACCTGCATAAGGGAAATGTTTAATTTATATTTCAGTGAACAGACCACATCTCATATTTTTTTTTACTACAAATGAACTAGATCCTCCAATTACAAAGTCTGATGTTTTTTACATCAACCCTGTAAGAAATTCTCTAGCATTCATCATAAACTACTTTTAATGCTACAAAATGATACCCACATATTTTAACATTAAGTCTCCTAGCAATCAAGCTGGCAGCGACAATGATACTGCTCAGATGTCTGTTTCAAAGTACATGCAGTGAGGGGACAGACTTCAGAGGCAGCTAGATCGAGTCTGTGATTGATTCCTGGTCCAACACTGGGATTAGGGGGATGAGTGCTGCGCTCGGGACAGGGCTTGTGGCCTGCCCTTGTTGCTTTTGCTGCCTACTGCGTCATGAATTGTTCTCTGTCCAGCCACCCTGCCTTGGAACCAGCCAATTATAGCCTAAAACCTCTACAGAGAGCTGAATAAACCCTTCTCCCTTTAACTTTGGGTGTGGGGTATTTTGTCCTAGCAACAAGAATAGTAACTAAAGTACTTCCCAGACACAAACACTACTTCCTCAAAAACCACACGTGTAGGAAAAATAATAATACTAATTCTGCCTCATGTGTATTATGGTTGAAACAAAAAAAAAAAAAAAAAAAAA
>PVKA01001060.1:0-123044 GCA_004027165.1 Ctenomys sociabilis | reverse complement strand
TGATATTTTCGCAGTATTATAAGAAAGCCAAGAGTTAGGGATGTAGCTCAGGCTCTCCAGTACCCACACACACATACCCCACACACAAAGTAAGCCCATCCGGCACTCCTGGCACACACCTTTTCCAGGTTAAACACTCGCGCCTGGCCACAGAGTTAAACAGCCATCCAAAGCGCTATGACGGCAGCTGCCCACATCACCACAAAGGCCCTCACCAAGGGGACCATAGCCGGCCAGCCTGCAGAGCCGCCACTATGACCACAAACTCCACACCCACGACCCCGCCTGGAATCAGACGCAGCAAGGTCACACCTCGCGATGGCCAGTGCCACCAGCAGCAGCGCTGTGACCGCGGCTGCCACACCGCAACTCCCGCAGGGCCAGGACCGGGAACCCGCCCTCCCGGCCGCGCCTCAGCTGTCGCGGCCTCGCGCGGTCCACGGAGGACGTACGCACCGCTCCGGCCGGCAGGCGGGCCAGCTGGCCCACGGCGAGACGGAACAGATATGCCAGGCTGAGCGTGAAGGCACAAGCCATCAGCACTGCGGAGAGCAGGCTGCCGCCGGTCACTTGCTCCACTGCATGTTCCAGAATCGACCCGCCAGCCTGCAGTAGGCCCAGCAGCACCATCCCGCCGCCGCCGAGTCCCTTCCTGGAAGGCCGTCCCTCGGAAGAGACAAGGAGAAAGAAACTCCCAGGAATCGGCAAGCGCACCCAGCCGCCTACTAAAGCCCTGTCGCCCCACCCACCTCCCTGCCGCTCGCGCGCCACCTAGCGCATCACACAAGGGGCGGAACCTGGTGCATGCCACGCCCACATGCAGGTTCTCACCACGAGGTCTCTTTGCGCCGGAGAGAGCCTGAGGACGCGGCCTAACCGGGGGTGCCAGAGGTCCCGCACGCAAGCAACGGTGGCTGTAGAGGTGGACACCCTCTGACAACCGAGTGACCCCGATCCTCGGGCCTACGGGCCTGGCACACAGAGCTGCGGATTGGGCGTGGGAGGGGCGTCGCGGAGGGATCCGGGGCGGGGGCTGCGTCCGCGTGGCCGGGACTGCTGTGTGATTGCACGGCGCGCCGGTGAGGTGATGTCGGCCTATGTGGCGTCACGCGCCCCCACCCCCCACCCTCCCATCCCCGGGGCGCCGGCTGTGTCCGGGCGTCGGAGGCTGCGTCTTGCAGCTCAGCACCTGGGACTTAACGATTTCCTTAGCGCCCCCCCAAAAAGACTTTGTCAGGAAGTTTGACGGGAATTAATATATGGCCACAAAGTTAGCAGTTGTTCGCCGTCAGGTACGCTGCTATATGGGGAAACAGATTTTTCGCAAATACAGGTAGATGTGGTAGAAACTTGAATTGTTTGAGGCCCCGCTATCAAAGAACACCCGGTATTCTCAGAGTTTAGTGGCCAAAAAGTTTGAAATAGAAGTTCAGTCCTATAAACATTTTCAACTACAAATATCCGAGTCTTGATGAGAGTAATCAAAAGCATGATGTGGATTACACTGCATATCCCAAGATCTCAAAGCACATCTCTTAATTAAGTTTGTAACGTATTTACATAGGGTGCTTACACGCAGAGTTAACATGTAATGCACTTTTGCAGTTGAAGTGAAGAATATTATGCCTCCAGTGTTGAAAATCATACAAAGGTGAAATACATAACACGGTAAATTTAAAAAAATGTTGACAATTCAAAATAGAAAAACTTTAAAAAACCTTAAAAAGTGAAATGGTGTATTTCAGGAAATAGTTATAAGCAATTACAGAAAGGTAGTCCATAAGAATTAAGCCAACTTTTATAATAATTATCTGTATTAGAACAAGTTTTAGAGCCAGGCATATAGCTCACCGGCACAAAGGCCTGCCTGGCAAGTGCAAGGTCCTGAGTTGGATTCTGGGTAACAAAAACAGAACAAGTTTTAAGAAATGGGGAGAGAAAAGATACATATTGTAAATTTGGCAGAAATATACTGGTGCTTGAACAGCAGCAGTGGTGCAGCAGACAAGCTGAAATAAAAGGAATAGGGAGCCTTTATCAAATCTGAAGACACTGAGAGGATAGAGGGCAGAGACAAATGGGCATATCCCAAGGGCAGAGCTTGAGGGACACGTTCAGTGACACACAAGGAGCTAATTGGTGGCTCCTTATGTGCGTGGGAAATGTAAAAGGAAATTGTATCCTGGGATTGATTAGGGAAGAAGGAGTAAGCAGTTATTGGCAAGGTAAGCTGTGGATTGGGGGACTCAGCCATGCTGAATCAGGGCCATGATAATTTAACAGTTGGTACTCTTGGCCAGAACCTATCAGCAGCACCATGGTGTGAGTGTCTTCTAAACCTACCTGGATCATTTTTGAAACACTCAGTAACATTGCTTCTTTCTTCACCCAAATGTTCTAATTCATTAAATCTGAAATACTAGCTGGAAGGAATGCTATTCCAGAAAAAGGAAAAATTTTTTAAACGGGAAGTTTTCATTATTGCTGTATCACATGACCAGCCTTTCAGTAAGTTTTTGGGCATTTTAGATTTAAGAACTTTTACTTTTGGCATTCTGTCCTTTTACATTGTCAGTATTATGATTAGTACCCCATTATTCCATGTCTAAGAAACCATTGCCTAACCCAGTGTCTTAGTTACTTTTCCCTTAGTACTGGGACAAATACCCGACACCCAAAATTAAGAAAAGGTTTATTTAACTCACAGTTAGTGGAGGTTTCAGTTCATACCCCACTAGCTCCAAGGCAGTTCAGGAGCAGTTCAGCAGCAGTTCAGGAAGCAGAAAACCAGGAAGAGCAGAGGAGCAGCAGCTCCTCTGTGGTATCTATCAAGCCCCTCTCTTCCACACCTACTGCCAAGACCAGAGCTCCAAGCAAGTGGTGGCAGCTGCTGCTAAGATCGGAGCTCTTCTGAAGTGATGTAGCTGCGATGGTCAAGCTTGTCCAAGGAAGTGACAGCAGCTGTGAAGATCTGAGCTCCTCCAAAATGGCAGCTGCAGAACATCAAGATCCTTGCAGGAAGTGGTGCTATGAAGCTCAGAACTGCTTTTCATACTGAGTCACTCTGGAGTGGGCCTTCCAGCCCTTGGGCTGGGCCCATCAAACAGTCCCTAGGGTGGGCCCTCCAGCAGGGAAGAGGCCCCCCCATGATCAAGATTGTGGAACCACCAAAGGGCTCCAGCCAAGTTGACACAATGTATTGACCACTACACCAAGTATGGTTTTTTTTTTTTTTACCTGAGTTTTATCAGTTTGGGTCTTTATCAGGCTAGACTCAAAGTTGAAGCTGCAGGTCTCTTACTTTAGACTCCCAAAGTGCTAGGATTATGGTATCACTAGACCAAATTCAATTGAATGATCTTAAAATTATAAACTTGCACTTCCTTCAACCTTCTTATACTTAGAAGTTAACTTTTCCTATATAGTATGAGGCAGAGGTCTGTCTTGGTTACTTTTCTCTCATTGCTGAGACAATACCTGACTCCCAAAACTGAAGAAGAACATAAGTGACATTTCCTGTTGTCATGGGTGGGCTGTTTTTGTCTCCTGGGGAGTTTATAGACCATGATATCAGGCTTATTGAAATAGTAACTTTGTTGTCCATCTTATTTTTGTCCCTCTAAATCACAGTCAGATCATTTGGCACACCACTGATGGCTATGAATAAACTTTTTAGACCCTTAAGAGAACATAGAGCACCAGGGAAATTGTAGTGAAGACTATTAGGAATATAATACCAAGAGACCGCAGCATGCTTCAGAGCCATGGGCCCCACCAACAAAACTAACTGAAATAAAATTAAAGAGTAATGACAAAACACACTATAACCACATTTTCTAAGTCCATAGGACAGTTAGTCAAGAATTTTTTTTTTTGAGACAGAGTCTCAGTATGCAATTCAGGCTGGCCTTAAGCTCACTTTGTAGCTCAGGCTGGTCCCAAACTCACAACAATCCTCCTGCCTCAGCCTCCCGAGTGCTGGGATTACAGGCATGAGTCACCACTCAGGAATATTTCTAATTCTGATTTCCAAGTATATTTTCCTGGATTGGAATGTTAATGTCTCCAACTCAGATGTTTTTGGTGAACTCTGGCCGGAGCACATCAGGCATGAGGCTGTCCTCTGATGTTTATGTCAGATTGCCTAGCTCCAGCTTGTAGGACTTCAGGAACAAAGCAGTTCACACAAGCTGGGCATGGTGGTGCAGGCCTGTAATCCCAGCACTTGGGAGACTGAGGCAGGAGGATTGTTGTGAGTTCGAGACCAGTCTGAGCTACAAAGTGAGCTCAAGGACAGCCTGAACTGCATAGTGAGACCCTGTCTCAAAAAGACAAAAAAAAAAAAAAAAAAAAAAACAGTTCACACATGACAGAATTTCAAGGACAGTGACCAGGTCTATAATCTGATATCCAAGAGAGTTTTCTGATGATGCAACAGTTTTTGCCTCTGTAGCTGACCCTGTCACAGTATGACTAATTTTGCCAAGTAAAGCTAATTTATTGAAATTGACCTGATAACTTAAATAAGTGAGGTAAACAGTGATTTATTATATAGACTCTTTTGAAATCTGTTGAAGCTTTTATAAATAAACTCAGGTTGACTTTAAAAAGCATCCCAAGGCTAGGAAGTCAAGTTTGCCATCAAACTGTCTGTAATACCTGTAGATTTGGGTGAATTTTGTGTTCTTGAGGTCCTCAAAATATTTTTAGATTTCCTGGGTTTTTTTTTTTTTTTTCATAAAGCCAGGGAAACCTTAAAGCAAGTTACTGGGGTATTTTTTCTTCCAAAGAAATTTATGGGCACAGGCTCCGTAAAGACAAATTCAGTTCTTTAAATCTGGTCATATTTGACTCTGAGCATATTCTAAAAAAGGACATTTCAACCAATACCCTAGTAATACACATGTAATAAAGCCAAATTACAAAGAAAACATTTTAATGAATTTATGCAATGTCTACTGCCTTAAAAAATAAGAATATTCACTAATTTTCAAATTTTAGAGGAATCAGAAGGGAGAGTAATTGTTTATCTTTATTCATAAAGGTCTACTTTGCCAAATTTTTGTAATATATAGAGAAAAGAGAAGAGCTGGGGAGATAGCTCAGCAGTCTAGGTGCCTACCTGGCAAGCTCAAGAACCTGGGTTCGATCTCCGGTACTGCATGTCAGTCCAGTCAGCACTGAGCAGGCCAGGAAAACCAGGCTTGGTGGCACATGCCTGTATTTCACAGTGCTGGGAATGCTGAGACAGGAGGATCACTGGGAGTCCAAGCTGTGGAGCAAGACCCAATAAAAAAAATATTTTTTTTTAATTATTAGAGCTTTTGTCTTTTGCTGCAGCAATGCGAGTGGGAGCACCATGAGCTCAGGCTTGAAGTGAGACTCTTCAGATTGTTTTCAGAAAATAGCAGACAAACTAGACATGGGGGAAATCACTAGCTTTGATAAGGCCAAGCTGAAGAAGATGGAGACGCAGGAGAAGAACACCCTGCTGACCAAAGAGACCACTGAGCAGGAAAAGCAGAGTGAGATTTCTAAGAGCCCAGAGAATTCCCACCCTGTCATCTCTGAGACCCCCCTATCATGATGTGAAGGAAGAGCCACTTGCAAGATGGACGTGAGCCACAATCTGCACTGTGAACCCAGGCATTACACCCCGATGCCACCAGCTTGTGGGTCTCTGAAGGGACCCCCTCAATCAGACTGCCAAATTCTCCAGATTGCCCTAAGATATTATAGAAAATTAAAGGTATGTTGAATGAAAATAAAACACATCTCGGGGTAAAAATATAAATAAATAAATGTTATTGAAGAAAACATTTCCTTAAACCTCAAAGCAAATGTTAAAAGAACAAAAAGCAATAAAATTGTTTCTTCAGCAGTCCATTCAGTCTCATGTAATTAATTTTGCTGTGCTTGATGTTGGATTAATAATTATATTAACTAATTTCTTTATTAGAATTCTGGAAATTATTACCCAGTCCAATGCTATGATTATTTTTAAAAATGCATCAGCTCTTTTATTTTAGATTTTTATTGAGGCAGGAGCTCACTAACTCACTAAGTTGTCCAGGCTGGACATGAAACTTGCTGTTCTCCTATTTGAAATTCCCAAACTGTTAGGATTATGGGTGTGTATCACCAGACAAAACTCAATTGAATGATCTTAAGATTATAAACTTGCATTTTTCAGAGCCATCTCCTGAATTCTCCATGAAGACAAAACACATGAGGACTATAATTGCTTGCAACACAGCTTTTTTTAATCTTTATTTATTTATTTATTATTTACTTATTTATTTTCTTGGTACAGGTTCTTATTTTGCAGCTTGGACTCCTAGTGATTCTCCTGTCTCAGCCTCCCCAGTGCTGCAATTATAGGTGTGTGCCACCATGCCCGATTTCAGAGGCCAGAATGGTGCATCTAGGGTTCCAGAGCCAGCAAGATATGCGGTACTGGGCATTGAACCTGGGTTCTTAAGCTTGACAGGCAGGCACTTAGACCACCAAGCTATCTCACCAGACATGCAACAGGCTTTTTGTTTGTTGGTTTTTTTTTTTTGTTTTGTTTTGTTTAGGCATGGTCTCACTATGCAATTCAGACTGACTTTCTATCCCAGGCTGATCTCAAACTTTCAATGACCCTCCTGCCTCAGCCTCCTGAGTACTGGGATACAGGTGTGTACCACCATGCTGGGCTGCAACAGCTTTTAAGACACTAGTGTAAAGCAATTAATTGTTTTTGGATGATATCATAAAATGGCTATGATTAAATCTGATGAGATTTCATTGCTATATGTAATTGACAAGAAATTTTGTTATTTCTGTGACATGCAACCTTTTCATTTAAGAATAGAAATTATGACTGATGATAAGACATATCAAGATTTGTAGGATTCTGTAATTTCTCATACTTAATATATTCACAAAATTGTATACCCAGCTAAAATATCTTTTTTTTTTTTTTTAGGAATGAGCACTTACATATATTTATATAGATATTTAGAAATCCATCCATATACAGCATAGTAGCATTGTAGCGTGACTGTCTTGTGACTTTTTTGTCTTATTTTTCATTTACTACTCTTTAAAAAATGGCAGTATAGTAATAGCTGGTATGTCATGACAAGAAGTACATATTTTGAAGACCAGAATGGAAGGCATTTGGAGTGTGACCCTTCTATTACACATTGTTAAATTCAGTGCAGTTGCTTGGTTCACAGATATCAGCATACATAGTTAGTCAGGGTGAGAATCCTACCACTTAACTGCTAGTTTCAAAATCTCCTGATGTTTCTCAGGATCATTGTCTTACTCATCTAGTGTGTTTAAGTGAATGGTCTTGCCTCTGTCACGTTTCTCAGCGTCTCGCCTTGCCCCCCCTCATTGTCCAGTCCTCAAGTTCTCACTTTCCTTTTAATTGTGTTATATATTTCTATTCACACTTCTTCCTTTGAAGTATACTAGGGAAACTATACAATATTTGCACATTTGGGTCTGGTTTATTTTGCTTTTAAGTATGTCTTTTTTTTTTTTTTTTTTTTTTTGTCTTTTTGAGACAGGGTCTTGCTATGCAGCTCAGGCTGGCCCCAAACTCACTTTGTAGCTCAGGGTGGTCTCGAACCCACAACAATCCTCCTGCCTCAGCCTCCCGAGTGCTGGGATTACAAGCATGCGCCACCACGCCCGGCTTAAGTATGTCTTCAAATGGCATCCACTTAAATATGAAGGCTTTGAGTTTATCATTGTTTACAGCTGAGTAATACCCCATTGTATAAAAATACCACATCTTTTTCAACCATTGCTCATGTGACAGGTATCTTAATTGTTTCCAAGATTTCACTATCACAAATTGTGCTGCTATAAACATAGGAACACATATGATAAGATGATTTCAGTTCCTCTGGGAAAATTCCCAGTAGGGGGATAGCTGGCTTGAATGGGATTTCCAGTCCTAGTTTCTTAAGGAGTCTTCACACTGATTTCCATAATTGTTGCACCAGTCAACATTCCCACCAGCAGTGGAGAAGGGTTCCCTTTTCCCCACAACCTCTCTAACATTTGTTGTTGGTTAATTTCTTTATGATGGCCATTCTTCTGGGGTCAGATGGTATCTCAGTGCTGTTTCAATTTGCATTTCGCAGATGACTAGTGATGTGGATCATTTTTTCATATATTTCCTCACTTCTCTAATTTCATCCTCTGAGAAGTGTGTGTTCACCTCGGATGCCCATTTCTGGATTGGGTCTTTAAATTTAGGGGCCCTGATATTTTTTACTTCTTTATAAATTCTAGAGAGTAGACCCTTGTCTGAGTTCTTATGAGTTAGGATTTTTTTTTAATTTGTGGATTGTCTTTTCACTTTGATGGTAATTTCTTTTGATGTGCAAAAACTTCTCAATAACAGGTGGTCCCAGTTGTTAATTCTTTCAAAGTTTCCCGTGTGGATACATGTTTGTTCATGAACTCTTTCCCTACCCCTATGTCTTCAAGAGTTTCTCCTACTTTCTCTTCCAGGAGATTGAGTGTCTCTATTTTAATATTAAGACCTTTAATTCATTTTGACTTTAGCTTAGTGCATGGTGATAAACCTGGGTCGTTTTAGTTTTTGACATGTGGAGAGCCAATTTTTCCAGTACTATTTGTTAAAGAAGCTATCTTTCTTCCAGTAAGCATGTTTAGCCCCTTTGTTGAAGATCAAGTGGTTGAGTCTGTTTGTAGGGGCCTCTGCATCTTCTAGTCTATTCCACTGATCCTCAGGTCTATTTTATTGCCAGTACCATGCTAATTTTATCACAGTAGCTTTGTAATATAATTTCAAGTCAGGAATTGTAATGCCTCCTGACTTGTGTTTGTTGGCCAGGATTGCCTTTGCTATTCTAGGTCTTTTCTGGTTCCAAATAAATTGTAAGAATGATTTCTCTAGGTCTAGGAGGTATTTTGTTGGTAGTTTGATAGGGATTGCATTGAATCTGTACAACAATTTTGGGAGTATGGCCATCTTCACAATATTGGATCTTCCTATCCAGGGGCAGGGTATATCTTTCCATTTTCTGAAATCCTCTATGATCCCTTTTTTCAGAGTACTATAATTTTCTGTGAAAAGATCTTTAACTTCTTTAGTTAGATGAATTCCAAGATATTTCATTTTCTGCTGTGCTATTGTAAAAGGTATTGTTTCTATAGTTTCCCTCTCAGTGTGTTTGTTATCAGGCCTGGGCTTTGGCAGGTCTGCTGGCTCCCGAAGGGTGGTGCATGTTCTCATTCACTGGGCAGGCTGTGCTGGATCTGGGGCCACAGGGCAGGAGTTTAGAATGCTGGTAAAGGTCTCTCTGGTGCAGCGGTCCTGCAGTTCTCACTCACCAGGCCAGCTGTGTTGGGTCTGGACTTTTTTATTTTATTTTCTTTTCTTTTTTTCTTTTTTTTTTTTTTTTTTTTTTTTTTTTTTTTTTTTTTTTTTTTTTTTTTTTTTTTTTTTTTTTTGTGGTACTGGGATTGAACTCAGGACCCTGCGCTTGCCACGCAATCACTTTTTCTACTGAGCTGTCTCCCAGGCCCTAAAATATCTTTATAGATAAATGCAAAATGACTTCGTCAAACCAAATTAAAAAATGAAAGAATGTATTTTCAACATTTTTGAACTAGAGGAAACTGTAAAAAAAATGTTCTTCAAGCAAAAGTGATATATATTCAGATGGAAAATTGGATCTACACAGACAAAAAATGTTTTAAAAATAATATAAATAAGAATGAGTTATGAAACAGTTTACTGGCAAGTGCAAGGTCCTGAGTTCAATCCCAGGTACCAAAACAATATTATATTTTGATAACTGTCTTACTTTTCTCATTGATGGGGCAAAATCTCTAATACCCAAGGCAATAGGAGGAAAAGTTTATTATAGCTTACAGTTTGTATAAGTTTCATTTCATAGTTGGCCTGCTCCTAGACAGGATGACATGACAGAAGGGTATCACAGAGGAGAAACAGTTCATGGCAAAGCACAGCAGGTAGAAGGCAGCAAGCAGAAAGTAAGTGACAGGTGACAATTGCAGTTTCTTTCTGTCCATTATGGTCTATGTATGCTACCTGCCATTAGACAGAACTCACACCAGAACTATGCCAAATTAACCAGTAGATTGTAAGGGATGGCATATAGCATAATACCCTATACACTTTTAAGAGTAGAAGAGACTGGGGCAAAATTCAATGTAGTCTAACCTCTGCCTGAAGTATTTACATAGAAGCAGCCTTGTCTAAATTACTCCATTGCTCACTTCTTCCCCTGACCTGTCAGAACTTCACAAACATATAGGAGCTAAGGAAAAGACAAGGATAAGGATGCATTTAGAGCAATGAGATACAGACTATTTGTCCATGCTTAGCCATAAATCCCTCTGCCTGAGACCTTGCACCTATAGGATATATGGGTATCACACTCCTGCTATGACCCTCACACCTATAGGACATAGGGGGCACTACATTCCTGCCAAGTTACCGTAGTGACAAAGAAACTATAAAAACAGGGAACAAAGATCTGGGCCTTTTGTGTCTTCCCAGATGGGGAGGGGAACACATAGATCACCAGCTAATTAGTAAAAGTTCTGTAATTCCTTTTAATTTGGTCTCCTATGGGCAATATATCCAGTCCCAAACCATTACAAATTAATATAGTAATCACACACCCTTAATCCCAGCATCTCACATTCTAGGTGGAGATACCTCTGAAAAAGTACCACCTATGACCACATGAGGCTTTGGGTATATCTAAATAAAAACCATACCATACACAGATATATATACAAGATGGGTAAGTCAATGATTCTCAGAATCTTCAGAAGATTTTTGAATCTAGCAGTTAATTGGAAGGATTCTCACCCTGACTAACTATATATGCTGATACCTGTGAACTAAACAACTGCACTGAAGATGACAATTTGTAGTAGTAGGTTCAGGCTGGGAGTGCCTGTCATTCTGGTCTTCTGAATAGGTGCTGCTTGTCATGACACACCAGTTGCTGCTGAGTTGTCTCTCTGGTAGATGTTTGTTTAAAAAGGAGGAGGGTGGTGAGTGAAGGCAGGAGAGGGGAAAAGGAGTGATGTGGGACTGTCCTGCTACAATGCTGTGTATGGTTATATTTCTAAACATGTGTAAATATATATAATCATTTATTTCTATTTTTAAAATATTTTATTTTTTTATGTTATATTTTGTAGGGACTTAAAGTTTAACACATCAATACCTGATGAAAAATACCCGTTCCATGTTAAGCCTAAAATGTTTGATATTCAGACAGATAGTGAGGTTAAGCTTAACAGCCTAGGATGTACAGTAATAACAATAAGCCTCTCTCCTGGAGGGTTAACAACCTAAGTTTTCAGACCAAAAATTAGAGGAAAAGGAGGGCCACAAGGATAGCCAACATTTTGGCCTTAGCCTTTCAAGGCCAATTAAGACTCAGAGCACATGAGAACCTGCACTGTAACATCATGCAACTCAGTTGTGTCCCAAATTTTCTGATCAAGGAGATCATGGGGCCAAAAATCGAGGATGTGGAGTGTGCCTAAGGAGAGTCACTTGGAGAGGAAACATTCTCTCAGGCTTTCACAGAAAGCAAATTGGTCAAGCAATGACAGTGACTCATCCACCTGGCTGACACAGACAAAGGATCTACAAACTGGTACAGGGTCTCAGGATAAATCCTGAGGGGATTTGACTGACCTTAATTAGATACAAAAGTTATAATTCTTGTTACATAGGTCTTGCTTTATCTTGGTCTTAACCATCCAGCAGAAAAGTGTTCAACCAAAGTATAAGAAATAAAATCATATTATTATGCTGAGCTGTAAAAGACTCAAGTCCACAACTTCTGACACTGCCAGACATATGGAAAACCCAATACTATTATGGACTACTGGACTATTTGGGAATATTTTGCTGAATTCACATACCTATAATATTTAATTGGCAAAACTAAACAAAAAAGGGGATATAAATGAATGACCATTTTGTATCTGTATATTCAAAATAGTTAAGATACAGCTACATTCTCTTAATGCAATGAATAGAGGGACCTTTTCTAATAGTGTTTGTAAATAGAATATCATGTTTGCATCTTGTACAATTAAAACTGTCCTACTAATTTGATATGAAACTGTTTCATTGCTATTTGTTTCTCAATAAAATTATGAAAAAAATTAAAAACCCATAGCAATCACTTTAAAAGATAAATGGCTACTAAAAAGTTGCAACATTTTGGACTTATTACATGTAGTAGGAAAGTGTGTCATTGTAATAACAAAATGGGAGGGAGGAAAAGAAAAACATTGTACAACATTTTCTTTTTATTTTTTTTGTGGTCGACTCAGCTTGCCCAGGGCACATGGCTGGCACAGCATGTGGTGCCAGGGATCAAACTGTGATCGCTGTGCCTGCCTAAGCTTGCCTAAGTAGGTGCTTTAGATCGTTGAGCTATCTCACCGGCCCCTAAAATGTTTTTTCTAATATGAAGTGGTATATGAGGTCAACTTTGATACATTAAAGATATATAGTCATTCACAGAGAGAAAATATAGGAAAAAACAGAAGAGACAGTACATATGAGACACAGTAAGATGTCTAATATGCATTCAAAATTAGAGAATGAGACTGAGGCAATGTTTGAGAAAATAATGACTGAAAATTTTCCAGCATTGAAGACAACAAATAATGGTTGAAAGACACTAAGGCATGAATTCAAGAAGTTCTGTAAATTCCAAGCAAGAAGAATAAATAGGGAAGCACAGCTAGGACTATGATAGAACTACTGAAAAAGAATGATGAATAAAATAGTCTTAATGGTATGTAGTGAAACACTGCTTTTTATAGGATTAACAACAAAACTATTTGATAGAACTTTCTGGTAGAATTCAGAGAATTTTTTATTCTGTATCTAGGACCATATAGCAACTTCTCTTGCCTTCTGGATTACGCTCTTTATTATTTCCTATGTGCTATGTCTGAAGGTATTAGGATATTTTGAGTTTGTATAACTGGAAAATATTTTACTTTTAGCTTTCAAAGATATATTTGCTAAGTATAAAATTCAATGAGGACACCTTTTTTTTTCTTTCAGTCCTTTGAATTAGTCAAGTTTCCTACACACTTGCTTTTTTATTTCCTAATGTGGAATAAGATGCCATTTAATTTTGTTCTTCCATAGCTAACTTTTTTATGTATATGCCATAATCATTTTTTCTTTATAATTAGTTTTGGACAATTTCATTTTTGTGTATCTTGATATGTTTTTATTCACATTTCTTGTGCAAAAGATTCATTTTTCTTGAAAATGTGGTGCTGTAATTTCAACTAAATTCAGAAATTATAAATCTTTAAATATTGATTGCCTACTCCTTTCTACTTTGAGAATTCTAATTATATGAATATAAGTTTCTTGATTTTGGCACAGAGTGAACCATTATATGACTTATCTGTAAATTCTTTCTTTTTCATTTTGTTTTTTTAATATGAATATGTTTTTATTTGTTTCAGTATGTTTTAATCCTTTTTTCTGATTATAAGACAACCACATAAAGCAATAATTATAAAACTGTGTTAATGGATTATAATGTACAAAGTTATAATTTATATAGCAATAATTATATACAAGAGGAGGTGGAACAGTGCTGTAGATAGGAGCAACAGTTTTGTTTACTATTAAAGATAACTCAGGGGCCGGGGAGATGGCTCAGTAGAATAAGCACTTGCCTGGCAAGCGCAAAGCCCTGAGTTCAATCCCTGGTTCCTCAAAAAAAATAAATAAATAAAGCTAACTCAGTGAATGAAGTTGTCTTAAGATTTTAATTTTAGTCCTCATGACAATCATTAATAAAATAATCCAGAAACATAAAATGAAATCCAAAACTAGAGTTAAAACATACTAGGAAATAGCTATTTAACATACCAAAAAAGCAGTAGTGAATTAATACAAGAATGAAAGAAAAGTCACAAAAAACTCAAGTAGAAAAATAGCAGATAAAATTTCTATTTTATCAGTAGTTGCACTGAAGGTAAATAAATACTATAATCATAGGGGAAAGATGGACAGAATCAATTTTTTGTGTTTTATTTTATTTTTGGCAGAATTGGGGATTGAACTCAGGCCCTTGTGCTTGCCAGGGAAGTGCTTATTCCCCTGAGCCATCTCTCCAGCCCTGAGAATCAATTTTTTAAGTCTCAACTTTTTTTGTTTATTTATATTTTGGACAATTTTATTCTTATATTCATTTTTAAGTTTGTAAATTATTTACAATGTGCAGCCTATTATTAATCTCACATGCCATGTGTTCGTTTCAGAAAAAAAATTTGGATTATAAAACAACTTTCTGGTAGAAACAATGAAAGTTGTAAGACAGTGCTGTAATATTATTAATGTGCTGAAAGAAAATCACTAGATCCTATGCCAACTGAAAACATGCTGAAATATAGCTATTTTTGCCAAATTCACTTGAGAAAGTTAACCACAAATAGACCTGAATTATATCTTAAGAGGTTTCTTTACACAAGAGAAAAATTATTCTAGATAAAAGAAGAAATGCAGGAAAGAATGAAAGAAAAGAATTAAGGAAATTCAGGAAGAAATATAGAAACAGTGGCAAAAATAATTGTACTGATAATATGAAAATATTCCTTGTAAAAGCAACAATTTTTTCCCAATTTTAAACTGTAAAATTTAAACGAATGATAATAGCAAAACATTTGAAGGGGGAAAAAAAAGCAGTTAAGTTTTCAACTCTAATACTGTAAGGAAATTGGTAAAAGTAGTAATACATATATTTTTGATGTGTATGTATTGGTCTCTATGGTAACTTTTAAATAAACAAAAATGTGTGACAGGTCAATAGGAGGAAAAATAAAATAATTTTTTTAAACACAAACTGAGGAAGGCGAAAGAAGGAAACAAAACCAGTGAGTCAAATAGAAGCATACAGCTAAATGTTACAAGAAAACTAAGTATATTGGAAGATGGAAATTTGAAAATAAAAGAATCTCTTCTGTCTTCTTCAGCACTGGCTTTGGATAAAGCCTGACTACTTCTGCTATCCTCTCTGATCATGCCGAGCAAGAGGTAGCATGGACAGTTGAGTCTGCTGGCAGACAGTGCTGTTTAAAGATGGCAATGTGCAGTATACCTTGAAACACAGCAGGATGGAACTATGGCATGACTACCTTGCCTGCCTGTGCACACATCACAGAAGCTGCATGGCTGAATGGTCTGAAGTAACTAGATCTTGCCCTGAGCATCCTTCAGATTAAGCATCAGATTCACACTTTATAGGTTATCTTGTCTTTTCACAACACTTGAACAATCTAAACAGTTTGAAGATCTGTGTCTGGAAAGGAAAAATGCAGTTAAATTCAGCCAGAAATCTGTGTTCTGTGAGTCTTGGTAACATAAGGATGGATGATTACACAGGGCAAAGATCCTGCTGAAGGTTGAAAGTTACCCCAGAACTCAGTGTACCAAAATTGAATAGAAGAGACACACAGATGTCTTGTCCACAGCTGCGCTGGGACAGTGGAATATGTTACCATGAAACCAAATAAAATACCCAGAGACAACACACAAGACATATACTTTATTAAGACTTACTAATAGGAAAGAATAGGACTAAGTGTGACTTACTAATAGGTAAGATAGGATCCAGATGTTACAAGCTAGGCCACAGTCTGATGATGGCATGCCAGGAAAAAAAAAAAAAAAAATCCATCACAAGGTCCAGTTGTGGTGGTGGTGCAAATAACAGCAGTTTGCAGGTCCAGTGTAAACAGGAAAACCACCAAAAAGTACTTCCAGTGTCCAACTGGCTTGTCCTGTAGCACTCCACAGCATTCTTTGCTCAGTGTAAAGGAATGTGACACTTAACTTGCTCTGTTAAGAACAGAAGTTCTTAACAGAGCAAGTTAAGTGCTCTGTTAACAGAACCGTGCTCTGTTCCTCACTGTAGGGATCAGAAGTCTTATACATTAGGCCACGTCATGGTTTAGATCTGGAATGTATCCCAAGGCTTCTGTGTTCAGAAGTGGGCTTTCAAAAGGTGTTTGCATCTTAGGGTTGTTATAGTCATCAGTAAATTCTCTGACTGATGAGTTCATAGATAAATCTGTTAAGAGCTAGGGTCTGGTCAAACAGACAGGTAACTGTGGACATGCAGCTCCCTCCCTGGTGTCTCGTTTTGCTCTCTGTTCCCTGGCTGCTTTGGGATGTGCAATGTCCCTCTGCTAGCCCCTCCTGCCATGCCATGTCTACCTCACACCAGCCTAGCATAGACTTTACCAACATTATAGCTCCCCACCTTTAAGCTGTGGATGTCAGGTATTTTGTCCCAGGAAGGGAAAATGACTAAGAAAGCTATAGAAACAGAGTGATCATTGTTCCCGTGTATGATCAACATTTCAAGGAACACCTGACAGCCTGTGGACAGAAAGGCAGATTCTACAGATAGCACTAGGTTGCCCAGTGTCTGGTAGGTAATACTTCTCTGAACATTCTGGTGTTTTGGGTTTGGCCAGAGTCGTGGGAACACAAAAAGGGCCCTTCTGGGACATGATACTCAGTGCTCTGGCTTTCAAAGGGACAATGAAACAGAAATCTTGAAAATGCTGCACCTCCCTTACTTCTTGTGAAAAGTTAAATGTGAAACCAAGAAATGTATCAAGCAGTAAAACAGTCTCTGAAATTAGACCATGATCTCAAATGCTCCCATTTTTCTCAAAGTATGAAAAATAGACTCTACCGTAGGAAAGCTAAAATGTGTTAATACCTGAAAATTAAAGGCTTAATAATATCAAAATTCTATCCAAAAAGGAAATCAGGTTGCATACACACAATTTAACTACATTGAAATTACCCTTCTCTTAGATAAAACTTCTCAACAGTTAAGAATAAGTTATCTTGTAGCTATACAACTTTTTAAAAACTCAGTTACCAATTTTAAGTATTACCAGGTACAATAACTTTGCTTTAATGAGTGTTTTTTTATTTTCCACATAATTATTTTATGGTGCTTTGCATGGTCAGGTAATTTTACCACATTTGATCCTAAGGTTTTTTGTTGTTGTTGTTGTTTGTTTGTTTGTTGGTGGAACCAGGGATTAAAGTCAGGCTCTTGAGCTTGCCAGAGAAGCGCTTATTCCATTGAGCCATCTCCCAGGCCCTTTTGCCATATTTGGGTAAAATATGTAACTGGTCATTATTTAATGTTCTCTGAAAAGGGCTGGCATTGTGGTGTACCTCTGTAATCCCAACACTTGGGAGGCTGAGGCAGGAGGAACCCAGAGGTTCCATACAGCTTGGGCCACCTGATGAGTTCATGGCCAGTCCAAACTGTACAGCAAAATATTCTCCCATCCCCCAAAAGAAACTATTGAAAGGTTAAAAAAAAAATCTAGATTGAAACATGGAATATTTTGAGACATTTCATATATTCATAATTCTTTTTTTTTTCTTTTTTGGCAGAACCAGGGATTGAACTCAGACCCTTGCACTTGCCAGGCAAGCACTTATTCTACTGAGCTCCCTCCTGGGCCCGGAAGCTCTTATTCCACTGAGCCATCTCCCTGGCCCCAAAATCCTAAAAGTCAGAATCTTACAAGATGCCAGATTTATAGCAAGTCCTTTTTTAATTTTTTTCAATAACCTATAAGTTAGCATCTGCAAATGTTTTTTAAAATAAAATACATTTTGATGATTTATGATTTTAATGTGTTATAGAGACTTAAAATGAATCTTGCATACAAATGTATTTTTTTAAAGAAAGAAATGACAAGTCACAGAATAGGAAAAAGTTTTTGCAATTCGCATTTAATGAAGGACTTTCGTCTAAAATACAAAAACTGTTATTATAACTCAATGATAATAAAGGACAAATAGCTTAATTTTTATTTGATTTTATTAATTTATTTTTTGCACTGGTTACCAAACTCAGGACTTTGAGTTGCCAGACAGGAGCTGTGCCACTGAGCTATATCCCTGGCCCCAAATAACTCAATTTTTAAAATCAGTGGGGCCTCTGGATCCATGTCAGTGATGGAGTGCGCATGTGCAGTGCACAGAGATTCTCAGCAAAGCAAAATAAAAGGGGAGGACAGGTCTAAACTACAGGCTTTACCCTTATTGAACCAGTATTTCATGTTATCATTTAAAAACAGTGAAAATGCCAGATACACTAAACTTGTCTTCAAAATAAATTCCTTTCTATAAGTAGACCTCACATTAAAAAGTCTGTTTCTTTGTTTTTTGTCTGTTTTTGGCTTTTGATTTTTGAGATGGGTTTCCCTCATGTAGTCTAGACTGCTCTTGAACTCAGTATTTATCATAGGCTGTTCTCAGACTTGGAACAACTCTCCTGCCTCAGCCTCTGAAGTGCCATGATTACAAGTATGAGAGTTATTTTTTAGGAGCCAGAAAATTGCACTCTTTCTACAATATTAATAACTACTTTAGAAGGTTATTTTTCTGTTCAAACTTATAGAAACCCAGTTAGCACTAGCCAAAGTGAATGAAAGCAAAAAGTTCATAACTATAGTTGGCTTCAGACATGGCTGAATTTGGAGCCCAGGCCAACTAGATCTCTGTCTCTGCTTCAGTATTTCTGTCTCTGTGTCTCCATGTCTCTGTCTCTCTCTTTGTCTTTGCTGTCTCTGTCTCTGTCTCTCCCTCTCTCCATGAAGGGCTCAACATTTTAAAACAAGTAATTAAAAAGAAATTGCTCTATTTTAACACAGCAAAAATCTTGTAACCTTATTAATTGGTAGGCAAAAGTAGTGTCTAACAAATTGTTACTGTAATTATTTCAAATTCAGTGTCAATGGCCCTGCCTCTGGGGCACGCTGAGATGGCAATTAAGACGGCATGGTGGCTTGTGCCTGTAATCCCAGTTCTCGGGACACTGAACACAGGTGGATGGATCACTATGAGTCTGACCTACATAGTGAAACCCTGTACACCTTGTAGACCCTAACTAAAATACAAAAAACAAAACAAAAATAATCAATTTCATCTTTTTAAGGCAATAAAAATGAATATACAAGTGATGTCTATAATATTTTAGTAACTATTATAGTGATTTCTGGAAATTGTCATTGCTTAGTAATCTATAAAAAGAATCATCCCTGCAATTTTCTTGTATGATAAAGTCAGATGGCTCAAAAATCCAATTTCAGTTATATAAATGCATCATCATTTTTAAATTTTTATTATGGATCTATTGTTTAGAACTTAGTTGCACTTGTAAAAAGATTGAAGGCTGTTATTTTGTCCATAATTTCATATGCTCCTATCATAGTTAGTGCCCGAACTAGTTGGTTTTCTAAAGCAGCAGCAGTTAGTGATATGTTTTCTGTTTTCCATTTAGCAAATACTTGGTAGGCTTTTTCATTGAATAAAACAGTGCTGAAAAAAATTAAAGTGACAATTGTAAATTAAGAACATTATTTTAAACTACTTAAAACCAATTCACCAGAGTCTAAAGTTAACTGGTAAAGAGAAGCGATAGCAAAGGTTAGCGAGAGTTCATAATGCGCAAATTGAATGTTGGCTTTATCCTATCCCTATTTCCTTATAAAAACACAATTCAATGTTCAAGATCTCAAAACTAGTACCATATTGTTACTCTACTGAACATAAAAAACTAAAATGAGTCTTCCACAGTACAGTAGAATAATATCAATCTTTTACAACCATGCAATGTCAGAATATAGTCATAATATGAGAACAAACTTCAGTGAATGTTGTCATTCATACATACCTCTTTGTAAGAACATCAGACTTTGACTTTCTCAGGTTTAGTTTTTGACACAAAAATTCAAAATTTGTTTCAGTGATATTGTTGGCAACTATTCTGAATATCTTCTCTAAGATTTTCTCTGCATTTGAACATAAAAGAAAATTCAAGCATTTATTTTGAAAATGATACTCCACTTTGAGTTAATTATCTCTACTTGTATCAAATGAATGTCAAGTAAAACTGAAAAAATGGCAATACATATCTAAAGTATGAACCAAAATTTAAACCATTACTCTCATTTCTTCTAAACTTTGAAAATTCTTACTACTTAAAATAGCTATTTAAAGGATAGTATAGGGACCAAGGAGATAGCTCAATAGAGTAAGCGCTTGCCTGGCAAGTGCAAGGGCCTGAGTACAATCCCTGGTTATACCAAAATAAAAAAGTAAAAAAGAAATAAATAAATAAAGGATGTTATAAGCAACTTTTTTTTTACAATTCAGGCCTTGAACTCACTATGTACTCCATGTTGGCTTTGAATTCCAGAAATCCACCTGTGTTATCATTTGTTTCTAGTTGTCATGCAGTCTCAGGGCAGCCTCTAGAGTTTGTGACTAATTCATGATCCAATCCTGGTTTTATGGGTGTGAGTCCTCCTTGTGCCCTGGGGCGGAAAATCTGCATACAGCAGTAAGAAGGGAAAGAGGCTTGCTAACTCCCTCTGCCTCTGCTCCTCCTCTTTTGGCTTTCCGTCTTTGTTTTTTTCTGCCACCATGAACAGCTGCCCTCTTCCATGTGCTACTCTGCCTTGGAGCCAGCTGAGTGTGGACTGAAACCTCCACAGTGAACTAAATAAACTTTTCCTTCTT
This sequence comes from Ctenomys sociabilis, assembly GCA_004027165.1. Taxonomy (NCBI): domain Eukaryota; kingdom Metazoa; phylum Chordata; class Mammalia; order Rodentia; family Ctenomyidae; genus Ctenomys; species Ctenomys sociabilis. The sequence continues at coordinate 102,412 of PVKA01001060.1, read as the reverse complement.
TATATCAGGTAATTTGTCCCAGCAACAAGAGAAAAGTAACCAAGACAACTTTCTTCAGCTTTCCATATGCTGAGACCAAAAGCATGCACCACCATGCCTAGCCAAACAATTTTAAAGTGGCTTCCAAATGCTTTCTTTAATTCTGTGAGGATTTAAAATGAATTTGACTTTTTCCTTCAATTCTGGCTCTTTTATGTGTTTATGCAATAATGAAAAGTACAGAAATTTCCTAAGGAAAAGTCTAGGAGCCCAGAAAAGCTTCTTTTCCAGAGGCTCAGAGAAACCAGTATCTATCAGATCCAGTGGAAGGACATTCAAAGAAAATGACCTGCTCTTTGAGATAATCAGAGAAAGGCAGGGCCAGGGATATAGCTCAGTGGCATAAGCACCTGCCTGACAAGGTCCCAGATTCAATCAAGAGAGAGACAGAGAGACAGAGACAATGACAGAGGCAGAGGCAGAGAGATGCAATAGAGAATTCCAGTACAGAAGACATGAAGATTCTTCAAGGGTATCAGACAGATGGCCACAGTGGATAAGAACCAAACAGTCCTCAGTGAAAAGGACTTCTTTCAAGGCAAATTTTTTTGTTTAGATTTACATCTTGGAAAACAGATTAAAGGTGAAGAAATCCATGTATAAATTCTGGCCATCAGAAACCTAATTGAAGGTCTGTCTTTAAGGTCAATGGGTAGGAAGCAGCCCAGCCCTCTATTTGATTTGGCTGTTTTCAAAGATTCGGTTCATTTGGCCCTTAGTTAAAAAAATCTGAATTATCAAAATAAACTCCAGTCATTCACTGTAAATGATGAATATTGTAAAATCTATGCCAGATTGAAAGTCTTCAGTCAAAACACGCTAATTTTTCATCTACAAACCAGAAGATTACTTTTAAGGTAATTGTTATGGTTTATGTCTGGCTGTACATTCTCAAAGGCAAAGGTGTAGAAATGGATTGGATTATGGAGGTTCTGCCTTTGGGTTGGTGTTGGAAGCTGGGTCCTGGTCAGAAAATGCAGTCAATGGAGGCAGGGCCTAGAAGAGTGTATTTCCCTGCCCAGCTCCTTCCTTGCTCTCTGCTTCCTGACCGCCACTACATGAGCAGCTTTTCCTCTTCATGTGCCTCTGTTTCATCCTTGGAGCCTGCAGACTATAGACTGAAACATGAGCCAAAATCTCTCCTTTGAGTTGTGGATGTCCAATGTGATGTCTCTGCAACAAGAAAGTGACCGAGACAATAGTCTGCCCCTCATCACTTACCATCTCTTTCATCTGCCCTGTGTAGGTAGCAGGCAATGGTGTGCAACTGTTTTCCTTCACAAATTTCCATTGGAGGTCTCAGCAAAGGGTTGTCATCGAAATTTATCTCTTTCAGTGAAACAAGATTATGGATAGCACTAGGCAGAGCTGTCAGATTATTCCCTAGAGGAAAAAAAAAGTTCATAAATATGTAAAATAAAACTATGGAAACAAAAATCATGCATGGAGACTCTACTGTCTTGGCAAACTACTGGAGGACCCTTAAAGTGCTGACAGGTCTAAAGTTTCCACTGATTTACATGTACTAGGAATGAAAAGAAATGTGTATAGCTGTGATTCTTTTTCTCCTGCAGTGGAAAAATGAAAGGAGATTATCTTCTTAATGCAGAAAAAGAATTTACAAAGAAGGATTATGTTTTATGTTAAGTAAAACTTATTACCTAAAATACTTTTATATTTTCAGAAAGGTTGCAAAGATTGAAGAGTTTCTATGTACTCCTCTATGTACTCTTTCTATGTACTATTTCAGTTCTGTTATATTATCATATTACTTCAATCCAGTCTTAAAAACTAACACTGGCACATTTCTATTAACTAAACCTTAGACTTTTGGATCAATTAGTTCTTCAGTCAATTTTTTTGCTTTTGTTTTTTTCCAGAATCTATGTTAGATACCACATTGCATATACTTATGTCTTTTTAGTCAACTCTGGTCTGTGACAGTTTCTCAATCTTTCCTTGCTTTTTCATGACTACACACGAGGGATACTGGTTCAGAATGTTGTAGAATGATCTGTAAATTTAATTTATCTGATATATTTTCTAATGATTACCCTGGTATTGTGGATTTTTTAAAAGAATGGCATAGACATGTAATGGTGTCTTCACAGCATATCAGGAGGATCAACCATCCATAGGACTTTATTTACAGTGTTGATTGTGGTCACTAGCTAACACAGTATGAACAAGGCTTCTCTAATGTAGGTTGCTTTGCTTTCCTTCTCTGCACTTTCTTCTTGGAAAGAAAGCCACTTAAAGTCTTGGCCATCCTCAGTAGAGCAAAGCAATTAAGCTCAACCTCCCTTAATAGACTTTTTTCTGATGCCACTTTAATCTTTTTTTTTTTTTTTTTTTTTTTTTTTTTTTTTTTTTTTTTTTTTTTTTTTTTTTTTTTTGTCTTTTTGAGACAGGGTTTCACTATGCAGTTCAGGCTGGCCTTAATCTCACTTTGTAGCTCAGGCTGGTCTCGAACTCACAATAATCCTCCTGCCTCAGCCTCCCAAGTGCTGGGATTACAGACATGCACCACCACGCCCAGCTCTGATGCCACTTTAATCTAATATGAAACTTATTGTTGTAACCTGGCTCAGCCAACTTCATTTTGTAAAATTTATGTGAACTCCAGTTTGTGATATCTTGTCCTCTGCTTTGTAAACTTCCACCCATGCCTAACTGCAAATGGGACTGTTTGTACAAATAAAAAAGTGTTTCTCAGCCTTTGGAGAGAAGATAAAGAAAGTGTTTCTTCAACATTCCGCAAAATGAGTTAAACTGTCCTTCCAATTACCAGAACAAACAGAACACCTGAAAATGAGTAAAAATGTCATTTTTCTGGTAGTCCTTCCGACTACCAGAACAAAAACAACACCTAAGCCAAATAAGGACATATTCCTGTAGGGCTTACAAAATGTGACCTCGTCTTTGGGAACAAAGAGTTAACCCTCAGTCATGACTAACTCCCCCTCCCCCCCTTCTCTTGTGGTTTTTCCTTTTAAAAACTATGCCTCACTTAAGATTAGCACCTAGCAATCTTGCTGGGTACCAGCTAAAATAAAGCGCTTCTTTGTCTTCTGGACTTGCCTCATTGTCATTCGATTTTTTAGCTGCAACATTTGGGGGCTCATCTGAGATCCCTTTTAGGGCCTCCAGCCCACCTCTCAGTCCTTCTTGCCCTTCTTGCCTCAACCTCTTTGGTAAGTACTTTGTTTTCACTTTGTCTTTTGTCTTCGGACTTGGCCGCCTGGCATTTGGTGCACATTTGGGTCCTGACTCGCTTGGGTCGCGGGCAGCGGAGCGGGATGCCCTTCGTTTTCTTGGTAGTCTATTTTTTTGTAATCCGTTTGGATTTTCTTTAGACCCTGTTGGGTACATTCGGAGCCATCAGGCTTTGGTTGAATAGACTTGGTTTTTTTTTTTTCCCCTTGTCCCCTTTGGGTGTGTGTCTCTTTGGTTTTGCAGGTTAAAAACCCTCCTGTCCCTTTCTTAGGAAGAACACAGGTACCTGAGGCTAAGTTCTTCACTGCTACCATTTGTTTCCTTTTTGTGTTGATTATTGGTACTGTCTTGGTCTACATGGGTCAAATGTCTTCTGTGTCACTAACACCAGAGAGTCATCTTCAGGTTTACAAACCTTAAGTCATTTCAGAGGGTCATGGACAAGATCAATTTAGGCCTGAATGTAAGGGATCTGGTCAGTGTGTTTTAGATTTCTGAAGATGACTCTCTGGACCTGCTGAGAGACTGAAAGATTAAAAATGCCTTCCGAAGGCCAGAAGACCCCAAGAGAGGGCCAGTCTAGTTTACAAGAAGGTGCGGAGTTTTCCAGGAAAGACAGGTTCTCTGAATCCTTTGGCTTGTTCTCTGAAATTTTTAAAGTGGTTAAGGACCACTTTAATTGTTGTCATTTGATTTTTGAGCTACAACATTTATATTAAAAAGTAAAACTGGTTATAATTTATAATCACTTAGAATACCTACAGTTTGTCTTTATATTATTCATATATTCCAAAGTTATATTATTCAAATATATATATTTAGGAACTTTTTTCATAAAGGATGGTATTTAAAAATCAAGATCAATGGGCTGGGTGTGCAGTGACAGAGTATTTACCTAGCATGTGTAAGGCCCTAAGCTCAAACACCAGTACTATTTTAAAAAAAAAGAATGAAAAGTATAGAAACAGACTTGAACTTTAGTCTTATTCCTTGCTTCTGATGTTGGATATACATATTATAAACCTAGAATATGCTGTGCATGGTGGCACATGCCTGTAATCCCAACACTAAGGAGGCTGAGGCAGAAGGATTACCATGATTTTTAGGCCAGACTGGGCTCTAAGTGTGTGTAAATCCAGCCTGAACTACATAGAAAGATACTGTTTGAAAAATCCAATAATAATAATTATTATAAACAACCTAGGCTTTGCTGAGCTGCAGCTCCCCATCACCATCAGAGAAGGCAGACTGAGGCACAGATAGTTATAAGATCTGGATGAGCCCTGCCACACCCCACACCCCATTTTCACAGGAACTCCACCGAGCTGCAACCCCTCCCACTGTTGTGGGAACCTCGGTGAGCCCAGCTCTGCGTTTCCGCCATTGCAAAAGGCTTGCTGAGCTTTGGCTCACGCTCCCCAACATTGTGGAAGCCACACTGAACCCTGGATGAGAGGAGCTTTGGTGGGCTTACCTTATCCTCCCACTGTCCTAAGAGCCATGCTGACTCATACCACACCAGCCTGGCACTGGTACTGAGCTGGGACGAACATTGGGAGTTTCAAGAACATCAAAGCAGAGGAGAAAAAGTCAATCTCAGACCTCTAGCCCACACAGAGCGAGTCTAGAGACAAGGACATGCAAGAACTTGGAAGTCATATATCTGAAATTGCTGGAAGGACAGCAATTGAAACAACTGGGCTATAGAAGAAATCAGTTCACAAATGACCTCTCAGGAAAAAAAAATACATTAAAACAATCATGAAAGAATTGCTCAGCACACCTAAAGAAAACATAGATTTAAAAAATAGAAAATAGAAAAATGATGGAAACATTGAATGAACAGTACAGGAAAGAATTAGAATGCATAATAACTCAGCACCATGAGCACCTGCCTGGCAAGTGCAAGGTCCTGAGTTTGAACTCTGGTACTAAAAAAAAAAACAACAAAGTACCATGAGTGAAACATATTCAAACAGATACCCAGGAAATGAAGAATTTTATTGAAAGCTGGCAAAATTGCTTGAACAAATTTGAATATAGACTTTCAGACCTTGAAGATAGCATTGGTGCTAGTGATCATGAAAGGAAAGACTTCTTTAAAATAACAAGGAGCTAGGCAGTAACAATTCAACAGCTGCATGATATTTCAAAGAAAAACATCATGGGACTGACATACCTCAGGAGAACAGCTGGAGTCAACACAAGTAACTAAAAGACTGTTTGCAGAAGTAGTAGCAGAGAGGTCAGGCGTGGTGCCACATACCTGTAACCCCAGTGCTGGGAAGGCTGAAACAGGAGATTACCTTGTCTTAAGTAAATCCTGTGTCCCTCGTTCTCCCAGTTTCCATATCATAATAGGCTCACAAGGCAGAGAACTAATGCCTGCTGCCAAGTCTTGTGAGTAAGCTTAGCAACAGCTCCACTAGGTCCAATGAAGCCTAACTATAACCTGGTAGGCAGATTGAGTGAAATCTCACAGAAGACTCTGAAATATAAAAGTCAACTAAACTATTCCTGCGTTTCTGATCCCCATTTATCTCAGAAGGTAAATTTTGTGGAAATCTGACACACCCATAATAACTAATGTAATATGTAGTGGCCCAAAGTACTCAGCTGTGAAATGAAGAACTGCCAAATTCAGAGAAGAAGTTTATAGTTTTAATGATAAGTATAAGGGTCTGGAATCAATTTTTTTTTTTTTTTGGTATTTTTTAGGGAAGGGTCTACAGGGTGTTCAGGGTCTCACTACTAGTCCAGACTCATAGTGATCTGCCTGTTTACAGACTCCCAAGAGCTGGGATTATGTGCGCCACCACACCAAGTCTCAATTGCCATCTCAGCATGCCCTGGGGGTGGGGCTGGCACAGTTGGCCCAGGGATGGAACTCCCAGCCCCTGTGCCTGCTTGCAGGTGCTCTAATCCACCAAGCTATTTGGCCCACCCAAGGGTCTGTAATCAATGACAACAAGAAAGATAAACATCAACATTCTTTGGAGAGCTGGGTGTGGTGGTACATGCCTGTAATCCTAGCACTCAGGAGGCTGAGGCAGGAGGATTGTTGTGAGTTCGAGACCAACCTGAGCTACAAAGTGAGTTTAAGGCCAGCCTGAACTGCATAGTGAGACCCTGTCTCAAAAAGACAAAAAAAAAATTCTTTGGAGAAAAATTTTGCAGAATATGTGACTCAAAATATAGATAAAATATGGCACAATCCCAAGGAAAAGAGAAGGCTTAGTTGTTCCTAACATAGGAGTTTTTTAAAGCAACTAATGTAATATTCTCAAGAATATAAAGAAAGATATGGCATAATACAAAACATTAGGAGTGATATACAAAATAGAAAATCTAGAACCAAAAAATATGGTATCTGAAAAAATTTAATCTGGGTTTAGAACAGAGATAATGGAAAAATCTATAAATTTGAAAACAGATTGATAAAAGATTATATAGACAATACCCTAGAGAGATTATCATAGAATTTTAAGGATGTGTAAATCCAAACAAAAAGTTAACTGGACTCTCAGGAGACAAAATGAAGCAAAAAGAATATTTGAAAAGATAATGGTTGATGGGCCAGGGAGATGGCTCAGTGGAATAAGTGTTTCCCTGGCAAGCAAGTGCAAGGCCCTGAATTCAATCCCTGGTTTCACCAGAAAAAAAAGAAAGAAAGAAAAAAGTTTGAAAGAATCTCCAAATTTGGACAAACACATTGACAATAAACCCAGTGAAATCCAATAATATACAATAAAAGGCATAAAAGATGGATAACATGAAAAAAGATGGGTACCACGAAAAATATGGTGTAGAATACATTAAAGAACCAGTTTTTGCTTAAACAAAAGTTGGCCAAGGCAGACAGTTGCTGAACTCTGGAATTTAAACTAAATCACTCATAAACCAGAAAATTACTTAATGATGAAAATGAGCAGAATTTTGTTGGTAAAAGTGTGCTACTTTCATTCGGATGCCTACTCTCCCCAATTTTGCAGTAGGGCAGTACAGCCAATATGAGCTGGCATTGGAGAGTTAATATAAACCTTTCATATTATGTCATATGTTGTATTATGTCATATTTTTCTTTATATTCTTTAGACTATTAGATTATTGCTTTAAAAAAAACTCCTATGTTAGGAACAACCAAGCCTTTTTCCCTTGGGATTGTGCCATATTTTATCTATATATTGAGTGACATACTTTGCAAAGTTTTTCTCCAAAGAATGTTGATGTTTATCTTTCTTGTGTCATTGATTCCAGACCTTTGGGTGAGCCAAATAACTCAGCAGATTAGAGCACCAATATAATCCTATGATGCTATGTTTGCACACTTTACCTGTTCAGTGTTCCCCTGAGAGACTGGCAGAGAGGCTCCCCCTGATTTTGTTCTTCTGACTCACATGAGAGCAGCTCTTCCCTGTGGTGCTAATTCTAACATATAAAGCCATATACTGTCCTATAACTCCTTTGTTACACTTTTTCTCTTTTGTTATATTACTCTGTGTTTTACTGATTTTCCACGTGTCAAACCTATTATCACTAACAAGTTCAGCAAAGCTGAAAGATACAAAGTCAATATACAAAATTTGCTGTGTTTCCATACACTAGCAATGAACAGCCCAAAAATGAAATTAAGAAAACAATTTCATTTTTTGTATGACATCAAAAAATAAAATACTTAAAGTACTTTGGTCTAACATACATTTAATCAGAGCTCCCTACAACCTGAAGTAAGAGAGTAGTATACAAATCAGGAGATTATGGTTCAGTATTTCCTAGAACACTTGAAAAACATCAAGCTACAGATACCAAAAGCCCAATAAAAGCCAAGAGGAGTAAATAGAAAAATACACTCACAGCCATACACAAAATAAACCCACATAAGTTGAAAACAACAACTTCATATTTACAAAATGTATCTGACAGTACTATTCAAAATATACAAATAACACTTAAAACTTAGCAATAGAGGACAATTTGAAAAATCCAAACAAACAAAAAAATAGACCAAAGATTTCAACAAATGCCTCACCAAAGTAGTATAGATGGCAAACGAGCAGACGAAAACATGTTGCACTTCTACATTGTGCACCTTCAATAAAAAATAGAAGATATGTTCACCTTATCCAGCTGGATTATAAAATCTTTAGGGCAACACTTAGATTGTGTACGTCCTCCTCCTCCCCCCTCCTGCTCCGTCCCCCCTTCTTCCTCTTTCCTCTCGCTTTCTGTCTCACTACATAACCCTGCCAGGCCTGGATCTCACAGTGATCCTCCTTCCTCAGCCTCCTGAATGATGGGATACAGGACTGTACCACCACACCCAGCCAAAATCTCATTTTCTGTATCTATAACAGCTTTATCTTTCTAATGGGCACTTAATATTTTATGTTTAGTCATCCTGCATTTTGTCAGCAAGATTTGCAACTCAGAGATTTTATTGATTATGGTTCACACTTACCACTCAAATTCAGTTGTTGCAGCTCTTTCAGCAATAAAAAAGATGGTGGAAGATAACTTATTTGATTGTTACATGCAGAGAAACTAACCAAACTTCTCAATTCTCCTATATTCCTTGGAATCTCTCTGATTGCATTATTTGAGACATCAAGTTTTTTAAGTTGAGACATAGTGCAAAGCTCTTCTGGAAGTCTTGTTAACTGTAACAAAGAATAAACAATTATGCTTTATAAGTCCATAAATAATTGTATCATTAAAACTTTATTTAAAATCAAATAAAAGGAGGAAGTTGTTTGTTTTTGTTTTGTCTTGGAAAGGGCATATTTCTGGGGTAGGCCAAATAGCCCAGTGGATTAAAATGCCTGCAAACAGGCACAGGGGCCAGGGGTTCAGTCCCCGGGCCTGCCATGCATGCTGACCACACTCTTGGGGTGCACTTAGCAATTGAGACTGGGCTTGGTGGCACACACCTGTAATCCCAGCTCTTGGGAGATTGTAAACAGGTGGATCACTATTAGTCTGGTGTAATAGTGAAACCCTGAACACCCTTTCCAAAAAAAAATAAAAAAAAGGAAGGACATATTTTCTTTTTTCTTTTTGAGACAGGGTCTCACTATGCAGTTCAGGCTGGCCTGAAGCTCATTTGTAGCTCAGGCTGGTCTTGAACTCACAACAATCCTCCTGCCTCAGCCTCCCAAGTGCTGGGATTATAGGCATGTGCCACCATGCCCGGCAAAAGGACATATTTTCATTCTCTCTCAGATTTTCTTTGTAACTCGTAATAGCTGAAATCCAAAAAGTAATAGGTAACACTGAAGTACTTCCCCAGTGATACTAACTCAATCCTATAGCTTGCTAACCCACTTTCTTTACTCTCCCAACACTCAGTGTTCATTGTTTCCTTTTACTTTCTTCTCCTAAATTTGACCCTTTGTTTTTTTTCCCTTGAAGTCTTTCACAACATCTCTATCCCACATTTGATATCTATATTTCCATTCTTAATAACTTTGTCATTTACTCATTGCTTGTGACTTTTATTCATACTTTTGATGCAGGAGGCATGTTTTGTACATTTTGTATATGTGTTTACGAGCACAATGAACTTTGAGTACTCAGTAATTGAGTTACATCTTTGAGCAATGTGGGCTCCAAAATTCCTAGTACAAAGTGTTGAGAAATAAAAGTAATTATTGAAAACACTGTTACAATGCAGAAGAAAATACAGATAGAGAACATGAGAATATTTTGAGTGATTTTTGTTCTATCAGCGAACAAAAGAATTTTGAATACATAAGCTGCCTAGAAATAACTAAACAATGAGGAACATACTGGATATTATGCTCAGGGTTCTTCCAGAAAGTAGTATAAGAGAGACATTAACTTAGAGATGTTGGTTTGGTCCATGAGACAAAACACAGATATATGAAACAACCAATCACTACATAATCTAATGGCAAAATAAGGAGTAGAAGTAATTACAGGTGTTTAAAAATTGTCTGTTACAGTTTGTATCTAGATCTGCCCCCCCAAAGCCTCATGCAGTCATAAGTAGGACTCTTTCAGAGGTGGCTTGATCTAGAGTGTGTAATTCTGGGATTAAGGGGTATGATTACTAAGTTAGTCCACTGATTAGATTGACATGGTTCTAGAAGTGAATATAAAGGGTCAGAATGAAGCTGCTGTTGCCACCTGTTCCTTGTCCCTTGCTTGCTGCTTGCTGCCTTCTGCCTGCTCTGCTTTGTGATGGTTTCTCCTCTGTGATGTCCCTCTGCCATGCCATCCTGCCTTAGAGCCTTCCAGTTATGGACTGAAACTGAAGCAGGGCTTAAAAAGAAGCAAATAAGAAGTTTAAAGGTGGAGCTGGGGATTGAACCATGGTATCCTCCGTCTGACTGCCTTTGCATGAGCAGGTGCTTAAACAACTGAGCTAACCGGCAGGCCCCCTTATTCACTTTAATACTACCCAATTACATCGTTTATGTGAAGTTGTCCCTCAATTCTCTCATTTACAGGGGTGGTCTTAGTGGTCTTTTCATTGCTGAGATGAAATGCCTGATACTCAAAGTTAAAAGAGGAAAGAGTTTATTTGGCTTACAGTTTGTAAAGGTTTTGTTGCAGAATTTAACAGATCAGAGAGACTTCAGAAGAAACAGGAGGATTTATTTTAGGTCTGCGCTGACTCAGCAGACCCACTTCCAAAGCCCTGAAAAAGGGAATAGATCCCCAACCTAAGAAAATCCCCTTTTAGATGTCCCTGTCCCTATGACTGTTGTTTTTGTTCTGATACAAATAAAAGCAGTAACTTTTGTCCCTGTCAGTAAAGTTTTAAAATCTGTTCCTATAACATCCTATTTTGCCCAAGCAAGGCCAGCAAGATTTGTTAAATTGCAAAATGATCACAGCCTAACAAACTGCCTTTTTTTTTTTTTTTTTTTACTTCTGTCAACTTGCCCACCTACAAATTTTACATCTGCATCTTCAAGAGCAATTGCCTCATAGAGCTGGGGAAATAGCTCAGTAGAATAAACACTTGCCTGGCAAGCACAGGTACCTGAGTTCAATATCTGGTTCTGCAAAGAAAAAAAAAAGAGCAACTGCCTCAATAACATAAAACAGGAGCTATTCCCTTTTTCAGGGCTTTAGAAATGGGTCTGCTGAGTCAGTGCAGACCTAAAATAAATCCTCCTGTTTCTTCTGAAGTCTCTCTGATCTGTTAAATTCTGCAACAAAACCTTTACAAACTGTAAGCCAAATAAACTCTTTCCTCTTTTAACTTTGAGTATCAGGCATTTCATCTCAGCAATGAAAAGACCACTAAGACCACCCCTGTAAATGAGAGAACTGAGGGACAACTTCACATAAACGATGTAATTGGGTAGTATTAAAGTGAATAAGGGGGCCTTCCGGTTAGCTCAGTTGTTTAAGCACCTGCTCATGCAAAGGCAGTCAGACGGAGGATACTATGGTTCAATCCCCAGCTCCACCTGCCTTACCAGACCTGATCTTCAGGCAGCCTGAGCCACAAAAAAAAAAAAATCTTCTCAACTTTTGGGGCTTGGGAGACAGTTCAGTGGGATAAGGGCCTGCCTGGCGAGTATAAGGTCCTGAGTTCAAACCCTAGTACTACAAAAAAAAAAAAAAAAAAGAATAAGATTGGATAAAAGTTACAGGACAGTTAAAGTGAGCTGATCAGTGAGAACTGATAGAAAGAAGAGAAACAGAGAGAGAGAGAGAGAGAGAGAGAGAAAGAGAGAAAGAGAGACGGACAGACAGGAAAGAGACACACTAACTTAGAGATTCTAGTTATGCAAAAACAGTCAGATGGAGATGTTAGGATATGAAGTGGACATTCAGGCTATTGCAAGATTAGAGAGCTACACTTATGAAGTAGTTAGAGCAATGTGGGTGGACAAGCTTATAAAGTTTCCTTCAGACAAATACTAACAACTTGCTCAATCTTTATCAGCAGACATGTCTAAGAGTCGTGTGATGATAGAATACTATGGAAGAAAGACTCCTGTTAAGAATTCTTGTTCATTTGGCTGGGCGTGGTGGCGCAGGCCTGTAATCCCAGCACTCGGGAGGCTGAGGCAGCAGGATTGTTGTGAGTTCGAGACCAGCCTGAGCTACAAAGTGAGCTTAAGGCCAGCCTGAACTGCAGTGAGACCCTGTCTCAAAAAAAGACAAAAAAAAAAAAAAAAGAATTCTTGTTCATTTGATCCCTGAGGTGCCATGCTGGCCAGGTCCCCATGGCGTGCTGAGATAGCAATTGAGACTGGGTGTGGTGGCGCGCACCTGTAATCCTAGCACCTGGGAGGTTGAATACAGGAGGATCACTATGAGTCTGATCTGTGTAGTGAGACCCTGTAGACCCTGTACTAAATTAAAAAAAAAAAAATGTCTTTAGAAGCTTTGTGATTAGCCTGACTCATTTTCTTTAGATTATTGGTTAGTGTTACATTTATAATTTGGCCAATTTCCCTCCAACCCAGAGGGGTTATCATGGCAATATTTTCAGGCACATAAGATATTCTAAAGAGTTTTTTTGGTGTTTGTTTTGTTGCTTGGTTTGGTTTGTATTCATCTTTTCATCTTTTGAGAGTCTCACTCACTATGTAGTTCAGGCTCTTCTTGAAACTCGTGTTGATCTTCTTGCCTTAGCCTCCCAAGTGCTTGATTATAGGTGTGTGGCTGCAATCTGGCTTGGGAATGGAGACCTGGAGATTTTTAAGATGATTTTGTAAAGCTGGGTTGATGCCTCTGGCAACCACCTACTACAGTCCTCTGAAATAAATTCTGATGTTTGACAAGGCATGTTAGAAAAGAGGAGATTGAATGAGAAAGAATAGCTAGGGTGCCTCTAGCGCAATTCTAGTGTGTGATGACTGTGGGCCAGCATGGAGGCAATGGTATTGGACATTCCAGGCAAAACTGGGAGTTCCGGGATCAGCACACTGATCCAGAAGCTCCTGTTATGTCAAGTTGAAGCTCATACAGAAGAAATTGTAAAAGGAAAGTTAAGGTCACAGAGATACTTGCAGGTGCAAGAGGAGAGTAAGATTATAAACTAATCAAGGAATTAGGTCATGATTATACTGCAGAATTTTGTCTTTTAGTACAAAAGTAACTTTCTAGGGCTGGGGAGATAACTCAGTGGTCTAAGCACCTGCCCGGCAAGCACAAGGACCTGGGTTCGATCCCTAGGTACCATATGCCGTGTTGGCCACTGAAACTGGGCATAGTGGCACACACCTGTAATCCCAGTGCTGGAGAGGCTGAGATAGGAAGATCACTAGGAGTCCAATCTGCACAGTGAAAGCTGTATCAAATAAATAAAATATTTTTAAAAAGTAACTTTCTAAATATATGTGTACTGCTGTTCATTGCATTTACATAAACAAGTATCACATAAAGTAATCTTGCTAGAAATGAATTATGTAGTTAATAAATACTATATTTAAAAAGTCAAATAATTTTGGCACTGAACTACATCTCCCTATCATCATATTATTGTTGTTGGGCTTTTGCACCATCTGGTCATGGGACTAGGGGTTTAAGAACAGACTTGAGGAAATCTTGATTTAGAGTATACTCTTGCATTAAAGATATTAGATAATGGTTGTGATTCCTGGTATCTTAAGATGAATCAGTGATTTCTAAAATTTTGCCAAGTATTCTGGGCCTGGGTATATGAGTCAGCAAAAGGGCACATGCTTGGCCTACAGGAGACACCAGGTTCAATCCCCAGAAGCAAAAAAATAATAATAATTTAAATAAATAAATAAAACTCACTTCATGTATGTGGAAAATAAAATGATAACAATAAATTGGTAATTTCAGAGAGATTTCCTAAAGATAGTTTAAAAATATGAAAAAGCCTGTCAGTGAAGACATGTACCACAGCATCATTGTGAGGAAAATGACATTCGGGGATCTGCATGAACTTACCACAAGAGCACCAGATTCCAGTTGTAGAGGACCTCATGGTGAAGGACACTCACCCACAGGGACAGGGCTCAGCAGTGTCTATGGCAAACAGTGAAGACAAACTTCACCCCTTTCCTTTCTTTCTTTTTTTTTTAAATACCAGGGATCAAACTCAGGACCTTGCGCTTACCAGTCAGGTGCTTATGCTGCTGAGCTATCTCCTCAGCTCTAAATGGTTTTCTGTAAATCTTCAGTGTTGAAAAGTATATCTGCAAGCCATATTTTGGCCCGAGTTGGAAGGAGACTGTCCCTTAGCAAAGAAAGCAAAGTTTAACACACACACGTATCCATGCTGATATCTATACTACTAGATTTGGATCTCTTCTAGCTCCTCCTCGAAGCCCAGAATATCACTCTCTTACCTTTGTCCCATTGGCCTGATTTATATCCAGCTCTTCCAATGATAGAAGTTGGCACAGTTCAATAGGAAAGCATATGAATTGGTTGCTTGAGAAGTTTAATTTCTGGATTCCTTTTAATTTACATATATCTGAAGGAATTGCTTGTAATTTGTTTTCAGAAAGATCAAGTGCATGCAAATTTTGTAAAGTACACAATTCTCTAGGGAAAGTTTCAAACTTATTACAGCATAAAATAAGTATGTGGAGTGATATCATTTTGGAAATAGATGGTGGGATTTTCCTTATTTGGTTTTTACCGAGATTCAGAAATTTAAGCTTTGTCAGAGAACATAAGTGATCAGAAAATTTGAGGAGTTTATTTTCATTCAATTCTAAGTGAATCAGTTGTTTGCTGAAAGATACATCCACAGGTATTTCTGTAATAGAGTTTCCATTAAAACTGAAATGATAAAGGGAATCTAATGCACAAAGTCCCACTGGGAATTGTGGTATTTTATTATCATTCAATTCAACTTTAGTTAGTTTTCTGCAATTTTTTATTTCAATGGGAACATTTCTTATCATATTTCCTGAAAATTCAAGGTTATATATATTGGTAAGATACGAGATATCTTCACTTATTTTCACTACATAGTTTCTGTTTACATGGAGTTTTCTTAAATTTTTAAGTCTATATATGTTTTTAGGGAGTTCTGTTAATTTGTTATCACTAAGACTAAGGCATTCTAACATTGTGCAGTAGGAAATTCTCTCTGGTATATCTTTCAATAAATTTTTATCAAGTATAAGAATCCTAAGTTCTTTAAAATTCTCAATTTTGGGTGAAATAGCCTCCAATTTATTGTCAGCTAATTGGAGTTCTTTTATTTTACTTAATTCAAAAATTTCTACAGCCAGAAAAGTAAGTTTATTATGATCCAGTAAAAAGTTTTCTAAATTTTTAAGTTCCCTAATTTCTTTTGGCAAACTGCATATCAAATTTCCAGCAAGGTTTAGTGAAATTAGGTTTGGAAGGAGGCAGAGAGTTTTAGGAAATATTGTCAACTTGTTATATGCCAAGTTAAGAATCCTCAAGTTTTGCAAATTAGGCCAACTCTCTGGTATATGTTTGAATTGGTTTTTACTCAAATTTAAAATTTCGAAGTTTCTAAGACATTCTATGTCAGGAGAAGGAAAATTCTCAATATAGTTGTCATTTAAAAAGAGTTGCCTTATCTTCTCAAGATTTAGTATTTCTTTAGGTATATGTGATATTTGGTTGTGACTGACATTTAATATCCTTAAATTATTAAGTAACAGAATTTCACATGGTAGTGACGATAACCCATTACCTTGCATAGATATAATTTCAAGTCCTAGCAGATCACCTAAATCTGCCCCTTGAAAAGTTTTTATTTTATTATTATCTAAGTATAGGTATTTTATATATTTTTCTTTTAAATTGTCCTTAGGAAATTCTTGCAAACCCTTGGCCTCAAGGTTAACTGTAAAGTTATCTGACCCTAGGTCAAATCTTTCCTGATTTTCTTCAGAGACTTGTACACTACCTTTTACATTTTCATGAGACTGAAGGCTAACTAAGAACCAAGAATCTGTAGTTTTTTTATTTAGTGATGATGATGATGACGATGAGCTTTCCGAAGTCTCTGGTTCTGACTGGGGGCTGGCATCTCTAATGCTTGTTTCAGAAAGCTGAGCATGTTGCATTTGTTCTTCAGGAGACTTGCTTCCCAAAGATGCTGACTGAAACATATCCTTTCCAGGACCAGCGTCATAAATCTCATTAGAAGAATTCCTTTCCAGGTAATGGGAAGCTTCATTTAATGAATCTGATGTTTCTTTAATAAATTCAGACTCCTCCACTGACTGTGACCTAAATTGCCTAGTGCTGTCTTCTATGCCTGCTGAAATGTCCTCCTCTTCAGATGTCTCATTTGTTGACATTTTTTGTATCAGTTCAAGATTGTAACTCTAATTTTTCCATTTTTTCCTTTGAATCTATAAAACAAATATTGATATTAAAAGGTGAACAAAGATGTTACATTGTTTTCAAAACATTGTATTTTGCTTCTAGTACTATGGACAACCACTAGGAAAATAACAAGGTAGAAAGTATTAATTATTGAATCTTTGATGTAATTCAGGTATAAAAAATAAGATACGTAAACAGCTACACTCTCTTTATTTACTGAGAAGAGACATGGTATAATAATGTCTGTAAGTATAATATCATGCATGCACCTTCTATATACCAAAACATTATGAAAACAGTTTGCAATGTATTAATTTATCAAATCCATCTTGTCAAGGTATCTTAAAACTGTCTCATTGATATTTGTACTTCAATAAAACAAAAATAAATAAATAAATAAAACATTGTATTTTATGTACTACATCTAGATATTAATAAAGAATATATAAAACCTCTTCTTCTATAAATGAGAATAAAAATAGTCAATATCCCATGAATCATAATCTTTAAAGAATGGTCAAAATGTTACTTGGAGTACAAGTCATAGACAAAAAAATTCTCTTATAAAAAATAAACAGATTACAGGGACTGGGGAGATGGCTCAGTGGAATAAGTGCTTCCCTGACAAGCACAGGGGCCTGAGTTCAATCCCCAGTTCCTAAAAAAAAAAAAAAAAAAAACAGATTACAGCATAAAACTTTCTTCTAAGAGAAACTAGCATTAATGAGACAAAATAGCATATATGTTAAAATATTTTTCAAACAATGGAATAGTAAACTTGAGGAATTACTGAACTTCACCCTACTTTTATTTCTCTAGCTTTTATTTTGCTATTTATACATGTATGTTTTTCATAGAAGAGAAACCAGCTTGTGTTTCTTGTTTCACTTAACATTATGTTCTCCAGTTGCATGCATTTGCCTAGAGGTACCTCATTTATCTTTATTTGTATAGTACTCTATTGTATATAAATATATTTTCTTTATCCTTTCATGCCTCGACGGACATACACTACTTCCAAGATCTAGCTATTACAAATTGTGCTGCTATAAACATGGCGAGCCTGTGTTACTATCCCATGATGATCTTAACTCTTTCAGAAAAGATATCTACGAGGGGGATACATGGGTCATATGGTGTGTCTATTTTTAGTTTTATCTGGAATCTCTACAGTGATTACTGTAGTGATTTTACTAATTTATATTCCCACCAACAACGTAGAAGAGTTCTTTTTCTTCCATATCCTCATCAGCATCTGTTATTAGATTAGAGAGAGGAGAAACAACCCCAGGCACACTGAACAATTTGATCTTTGGTATACACTTTAAGAAACATACACTGTAAGAATAGCCTCTTAAATAAGTGGTGCTGGGAAATTTGGATATCCACATGCAGGAGATTGAGTCTAAGATACAGGGGCTGGGATTTGATCCCTGCCCTGCCCTGCCAGGCTTGCCCCTGGGGCATACTGAGACTATTAGTCCTCTGTGGAATAGCTGGAAAATTTTTCTTGTCATTTTATTGTCTTTTCTCTCTGTTGATTCTCTTCTATGAAAAAACACACACATATAAATAGCAAAATAGAAGCTAGAGAAATAAGTTGAGACTGGGCATGGTGGCACATGCCTGTAATCACGGTGTTTGGGAAGCTGAAAAACAGAAAGGATCACTACAAGTCTAATCTGTGTAGTGAAACCCCATAGAGCCTGTACTAAACACATAAAAAAAAAATTAGTCTAGACTCTATATCTTACCATGTATTAAACTAAAATAAAAATGGACTGAAGATCTAAGTGGCCTGGAGTGGAGATATTCATAGCTTGACCTTGAATGCTGCACAGTTTAGTATTTTGAGTCAGAGATGAGAGCTTCATTTCTTAAATCACATACCTAAGCCCTACTCCTTGGTCCAATCCTGAGACCAGGAACTGACATAACCTGTTGTTTCAGACTCATTCTAGATCCTGAGTTAGCATCAGCCTCTCCAAACCCCAGGGGGACAACCAAAGGAAAACCAAATACTAGAAAAGTCTCTAGCATGTCCTCTCAACTTCTTAGAAGTCACTCTGCTGACATTTTTTAGACAAAAGTGACAGTTTATTATATATCATCATTGCTCACTAAGATAACTACTGGCCACTGATTGCTATTTCAATTCAAATCTAAAATCAAATACAATTACAATTCAGATACTCAGTCACATTTTGCCATATCTCAACTGCTCTGACTACCATACTAAGCACTGCAGAGAACAGACATTTTCCTCATCACAGAATATGCAGTTGTTAACATGCAATGATTTTTTTTTTTTTTTTTTAAGGCTGTAGTAGTTGACACAGCATCTCCTTGTTCCTTCTCCAGCCTTCTCTGTGGACCACAGCAATACATTCAGAAGCCTGTTAGCCAACACAAGCGGTTTTAAACACTTTACATTGGTTCTTCCCCTGCTCATTGCCTGTCCTGCCTACAGCCTGTGCTATTAACATTTAAGATATAAAAGAATTATCCAAGAAGGGAAAAATACAACCCAAACAAATAAAAACCACTTTTGTCTAAAGATTTGGAAGAAAAATCTATTTCTCCACCCCTCCACTTAAATGATAGAGCAGGTCACACATTACCAATGCAGTGCCCATGTAAACATGGCCCAAAGTGGCTGGCACTGAGGGAGGCTGGCAGCATAGTAGTATTTAGGACATGCATATTGCTTGCATCAATTTGCCTTGCACAAGCAATTAAAAATTAGAGGTTGAACTTAATCATCCAATATGCATTTTTGTTACTTTTACCCAATTCTGTCATTTAAATTTTGTTTTAAAAAAGAAAGAAAAAGACTCAACCAAGTCATGTATTCTATACTTAAATTTTAAAGCATTTTTGTGTCCCAACATGAGAGCTAATGGATATTGTGTGTGTGTGCGTGTGTGTGTGTGTGTGTGTGTGTGTGTGTGTCTTTTTGAGACAGCAAAAATCAACCCAAGTTCTGTTTTAAGTTACTATAAGGCTGGGCAAGGTGGTGCACACCTGTAATCCCAGCACTCAGGAGGAAGCAGCAGGAAGATCCTTGTGAATTCTAGACCAGCCTGGGCTACAAAGTAAGCTTAAGGCCAGCTTGAACTACACAGTGAGACCCTGTCTGAAACACACACACACACACACACACACACACACACACACACACACACACACACACCGCACGAATTACTATAAACAATATAAAGTTTGTATAACCGAAAGACGTGGCCGTGAAGAGCCACGGACTCTTTCATACTGTGTAGCAGCATTAACACACCGTATCCGAGGGTGTGGCACCAAGGCCCTTCAGCAGAATGACCGAACGCGAGCACCTGCGCGAGCCAGCGGAGGGAGCGCGCGCAGGGCGGTAGGCGCCGAGGACCCTGGTAAGGTCCTGCGCGGTGCCCAGCGCTGCTGAGCTCCTGGGGCCGCAGCCTCGCCGGGGTCCTCCACGCCGCCGCCGCGGTTTTCCTCAGCCCGCAAGGGGACGCGGGAGGAGGGAATCCTGCGGCTGGGATGACGCGCGGCAGCTGGCCTGGCCAGCTTCCCGCCGGGCCGGGGCCGGCCGCACCCCGCCGTTTGTGAGCTGGCGCTGGGTCATGCGCGGGGATGTGACCGCCACCCACCCGCCTGCATCCCGAGCCCTTCGGATCCTCAGGGAATCGACTCCTCTGCTTTGCCTTGGTTATCTCAAGCCACCAGGAGGTCGCCAGGACTGTGCCATTATTTGTACGGGATTCTGGAGACCCGGACTGCAAGGCTCTAGCGGTCATGGAAAGGGTCCTGGTGAGTGATTGTAGGGGCCAGAGCTGCGTGCGCTGGAGGGACTGTTGTGTCCACACCACTCGAACATAGAAGAACAGGCAAAGTTGCAAAAGTCTGTTACAGTTTCAGCCCAATGTAATCAAAATACCAGCATTCATCAGAAAGACAGGTTTTTGTAGAACGGGACAAATGTAACTGAAGAACTGGATACGAAACTTTTACAGAGGAGGTGAAAAACAAAAAGGGTGATACTTCAGAATATTTTGTTTCATGGTAAGACATGTTCACATTGCATTGGTTTACTAGCACTGGAATCTTAAAATAGTACGAAATAAAAGACTCCCATGAATCTAACTATGTGTCACAGTTTGGGTTTTTACAAGGCCAACAATTCAATACAGGACACATTTTATTTTATTTTATTTATTTTTGAGGAAAAAATTTTATTGGATAGAAAAGCTTCTGTCAGAGAGGGACAGAATGGGGGCCCTAGCGGGTTGCCCAGGACACATTTTATAATATTATTTTGTAATGAATCACTATGGACCCCAGTTATTACCCCCAAATTTGTTTTGAATTTAAAGGTAATCAACGCAATTAGCTTTCTAGAATTCATGAAAAGCAGTGAGCTGTCCTTTCTGTAATTCTACATGGGAAGCATTTTAGTAGTTATTCTATAGATTAGAGTTTTCAGGGTGTCCTTGGAGTTGTCCCTATATAATGGTGTTGCAGAAGTACATGGGATTTTTAGTTTCTAAAAGCTGTCACCTTTATGATTCAGGTTAAAGAAAAGTTTTTTTTTTTTTTTTTTAAACAATGTTATTTTGGCAACTTTCGGCATTTGGAATAGTTTTTTCTTCATTTTCTCTTCCTTTTAAAGAATTTAAATACTTTCTGCTTGCATTAAACTCTATATTGGCTAGCAGATTGGGATTATCTTATTTACCTAAATATTGTCATATTTTACTTATATGAAGATACGATTCATAAACATTTTGTTGTCATTGGCATGTATCTCAGTAGTAAGTACCTACCTCCCACGCATGACGTCCTTGTTCAACCCCACAGCAACACACGCACACACACACACACGCACACACACACACACACGCATGTGTTGTTTACTCTCGGAAAATTTCAATTTCTGTGTATTGTTTATATAACAAATATGAAACAATAAATTTTACTATTCATTTTGATTACCAATCATCACTATGAAAGGGAATGTCACAGTTACTTTTGTTGCTGGGATAAAATACCAACACCCAAAATCAAAGAAGGGAAGGCTTATTTAGCTCAGTTTGTAGAGGTTTCAGTCCATATTCAGCCAGCTGAGTATAGGGGCACATGGAAGGGGGCAGCACTCATGGCAGTGGAAAACAGCAAATAGGAAAGAAAGGAGCAGTGGTGGAGGCAGCTATCAAGGCTCTCTACCTCAGATTATCTGCTCCAGGGCAGGGGTAGCACTCACACTCATCATCCCAGCTCATGAATTAATCACAAACTCTAGAAGCTGCTCCATGATTGCATAAGGCTTTGTGTGTGTGTGGGAGGACAACTAAACACAAACCATAACAGGAGAGAACTGTCATTAACTTTACTGGAAAATTCCACTTTTAAATTATTTTATGACAAAATATGTGGTAGATCAGCTGGCTCCATTGCTTTAGGCTTAGGGGGAGGCAGAAATATCACATATGATGGAGCAAATCAACTATTCTCATGGTAGACAGAAGGCAAAGAGAAAAGCAGGCCAAGAAGAAGGGGCTTCAGATTCAATATACCCTTGACAGGGCTGGCCCGGTGAATACTTCCCCTAGCTGGGCCCACCTCCCAAAGCACGCTCAGCTGTGTGCTCATCAAAGGGGTACTACCTTGATGAGCTTAGCACCTTCATGGTCATCTCCCCTCTAGGTACCTCTCTGAACATCTCTGCATTGGAGGTCAAGCCCTCCAATACACAAGTCTTTGCAAGAAACATCATATTTATACCATGACATCATGCAAGTCACAGTTCAAATAAAATCCATTTTTTAACTACATAGAGTTACTCATATTAGCAAATTGACTAAAATAAGTTAGAGACTTTGGCTTGCTCTTTTCCTTCCTGTCTTTTTTTTTTTCCTTTCTGTCTTTTTTTTTTAGGAGTCCTGAGGATTAAACTCTCGACTTTGCACTTTTTTTTTTTTTTTTTTTTTTTTTTTTTTTTTTTTTTTTTTTTTTTTTTTTTTGTCTTTTTGAGACAGGGTCTCACTATGCAGTTCAGGCTGGCCTTAAGCTCACTTTGCAGCTCAGGCTGGTCTTGAACTCACAACAATCCTCCTGCCTCAGCCTCCCGAGTGCTGGGATTACAGGCCTGCGCCACCGCGCCAGGCTCTAGGACATTGCACTTTCGAGGAAGGCATTTATGCCACAGAGCTAACTTCCTGGCCCTGGCTTGATTTTGTCTTAGTGGTTATATGAACAAAATTAAATTTAAGATTAATTGAAAAATAAAAAAAAATAATTGAAACCAAACAACTAAGAAAGGAAAAATGGCATATATTTCAGTTAGGTGAGAATAATTTATTTTTCTATCTGTACATGATTTTTATCATTTCAGGTTCTTGTTGTTCCATTGGTACATATTCAGTTTATATAAACGAAAATAGCATCTATAAAATATAACAGGGAATACATGATAGTTAAAATACCCTGTAGCATATTTAAAAAGCCAACATACTATTTGCTGAGACTATGACTGTTTGGGACTATGACTGTCTTACTCATTTTTTTTTTTTAAACTGGTGAAGTTTTTATTAAACTCATAGAAAAAAAAACCAGGGGTAGGGACAGGATAATGAGACATAGATCAGAGCCAGGCCAGCCAGACCATTGGCGGTGCCAACTTCAGGAAACAGCACCAGTGCCACGAGACTGCTCCTGGGAACAAAGACCAGCTCAGCATAGAATTTGGTGTCACCTAGGGCCTCCTGTGTGCATACCACTCAAAGCTGTCTCTTCCTTGGCAAGGGGTGGCCTTTCAGGCATCCCAGGGGTCAAAGTCTGGTTAATCATGATCATCAGCAGCAGTGTCACTTTGGTACTAATGAGGTTGTAGCCCTCACTGGCACTACCTGTGGCACCTTGCACTCACCTCGCCCTCACCAAAGCAGGATGCTTCAAGCCAGACTGTGCACGTAGGACTGTGCACTGAATAGGGGTGATCTGACCTAAAGTCATAGCCCTTCTGTACTTCTAGGGCTGGCTACTGTCAGGTCCCTGTGCTCAGTGGTCCCAGGACTATTGGAGGAATCATGGCTACAGGACCTGTGAAGCTGGTACCAAGATGCTCAGCCACAGACGTGCCAAAGGCCTAAAGGCTCTTGGTCCAGGCACTGAGGTCCCACCTGCCTGGCTGCTGTAGTGCACGAAGTACTGCAGTTCTCTATGAGGTCTTTGGAACAGCATTGGGCTTGCACACTGGACAGTAGACTGCTGCCCCACCCTACAGGGGGCACCTGGGAGTAGAGGGGCAGAGACACACTTGCCACCAAGATTTGAGTAGCTGGGGCACAGCCCAAGAGCTGCAGCATGTCCGTGTGTGAGTTGCAGCCTGCAGTCAGCAACCTGGCCCACTACTGCCTGCTCCCTAGACCCAGTGGCCCCTCCCCATAACACAGAACCATGGAGTGTATTTTGCCACAGTTTTGGTCAAAGGTCAAGGGGCCTCACTTGGTGACTGCCTTCCACTGGCCCTGTCAGGTGAAAGTGAAACAGGACACACGGCGAGACACGAGCACATCTGTGTTCTGGTCTCCTTTTTCTTAGAATGCTTTAGTATTCAGTCTTGGGTCCTCCACCCTGAGATATAATCCAAATCCCCTCCCAGAGGACCCACCATCAAGCACCATAGCAGCATTCAGTTTCCACCCTCTTTATACTTATGGAAGGAAACAAACTATATGCAAATATTAGCCATGGGACAGTGATATAATTCCCTAACAACTAAATTATTTGGTAAGATCTGTTAGAGACTTGTTTTTAAAAATAACTGCCTTCACACGATTCACATTTAACTGTTCATTATTGCCTCACTTTATGCTATCAGAAAATGATCATTATCCACCCTGGTGAATTGCAGCACTTGCAGTACAGTCCCTAGGCAGTTGGAGAACTGTGCATGAGTGGTCAGTCCATTGGCTGTCCTCGAGTGCCATCAGCAGGTAACAGGGAGTCAGCCTTTGCCAGCCTGCTTTCCTACATTGTTGAACCAAATCTCAGGGCTTCAGTCCTGTGCCATCATTATTTCTCATAAGCATAATGATTTTACTAAGGTTCTGTTTGGCACTTATGTTAGCAAAGATTTATATTTCTCCAATTTTGAAAGTAAGCTGGATTCTCAAGCATGTAAGTTCTGTGACTACTTACTATATGGAATTTTTTATTATTTTATTTTCAGGAAAGAATGCACCATACACACATTTTTTGTAAAGGCGAAAGACAAAGACCTAGATACTAATTTTTATAAGCCTAAGCCTAATACTACATATACCAGTAGCATATTGATATATTCATTAATAAATAGTGAAAAAAATTATTTCGGTGGCGGACTTGTCATGACATTCTTAGTTTCACAGCGGGCTAAGACTACCCAACTCCTGCTTCAAACACCATGGAAAACATTCTATGCTAGTGTTGAGTATCAACTTGTCCTAGTGCTTGTTACTCAGGAACCAAACTCACTTTGATCACATTTAATAAAAGGAAAATATATGCAGAGATTACAACAATTTTAAAGACAAAATGGTTCTAATGTGTGGCCCCAACAATAAATTCAAGCCTGTGACAAATAGGGTTCTGATGAGTTGTTTATAAGTACTCTTGGTACAGTTGTACTGAAAGTCAGGAGTGTTTGAAATCTTAAAAAAAAGTTCCTGTTAATCCTCAAATAGGGAGTGGGACCTTCTGTGCATGCTGGATTCTACTCCAACAGGACCCCAGACCCAGCACGTAAGTGGGACCTTCTGTGCCACCTCCCATTCTACCTCGCCCCCCCCCCCCCAGGCCCAATGTGTGTGTGGGAACTTCTGTGCGCTCACTGGAACCTCCTCCATCAGATAGGCCTGGTGTTGAACCCTGCAGTAGAACTCCCTGCAGAGAGGCAAGGGGCAAGATCCAACCAACTAATCCAGGAGCAGAACATCTTGCCAGAGGGGCACAGTAGATCCATTTCCACGGGTTGCAGCAGGAAGAAGCAGAGCACAACAGCCAGACCAAAGCCAGGCCCATCTAGATGAGTTTGAACTTGGTAGATACGGCCCTAGTATGCTGAGACACTTTGCTAGACCCAGATGTATGCGAGTATTCACTCTCTTTCTCTCTTGATTGAGTGAGGGGGCAACAGATAACCAGAGTGAGCTAGTCTGCCTGGAAGACTACAGATATAAAAGGGGAGGAGATCATATAGAACTTAGGGGAACTAATTTAAGCACAAATTCCCAATCTAATATCTGCTTAGTTATACAATCATGTTTGTTCTTAGGGTCTAAAAGGCAAATCCATTAGATACAAAAGTTTGTTAACTGCTAAATCTCACTGTTGCTAATTAACAGTTCTGAAAATACAAAACTGTAACTGCCTTGATCACATAATTTCTCTTGGGTAACAATACAGGTAAATGCTAAGCAATAACTGCACCAAAACTCTACACTGAACTTAGAAGACAGTAACATACAAAATGACAAAGAGAAGCAATATGAGTCTCAGGCCCCGAGCCCACCCAAAACAAATGCAGGAGACACCATCATAGAAGAAATTGGAAATCACATGCCTGAAATCTCTAAAATAATAGGGTCTGAAGTACAAAAACAACTGCAGAAAGGTATAGAAGAAATCAGATCTTCCATTCTGTGTCTTCTATGAGAGTAAAGATTCTCAAAATAGCCATTGATAATCTAAATTTCCACTGGGTCTGTGGTAATTTCATCCTTTTAATTCCAAATTGCTTGTATTTGAGTTTTTTCTTTACTCTTTTAGATGAGGTTTACTAGGGGCTTATCAATCTTAATCTTCAAAGTACCAGCTTTTGGATTCATTAATTCTTTGAATTGTTTTCATCTCAATTGCATTAATTTCTGCTAACTTTTATAATTTCCTCCTGTCTTTGGGATTTGGGTTTGGTTTACTCCTCCTTTTCTAGATGTTTGAGTTACAGCACTCAGGTATTTACTTGTTCCTGTTCTGTTTTCCTAGTGTGTGAGCTCACAGCTATAAATTTCTAAGAACTGTTTTCATTGCATCCCATAAATTCCATTAAGTTGTGCTTGAATTTTCATTGAATTGTAGATATCTGTGACCCATTGGTTGCTGAAGAGGGTGTTGTTTAATTTACATATATTTATGGGTTTTTTTTTTTTTGTCATTTATTTCCAATTTCATTGCACTATGGTCAAATATACATGAGTTAATTTGTTTTCTTACATATGCTTAAGCATGACCTATGGACTAGTATGTAGTCTATTTTAGAAAATGTCCCATGTGTAGCTGTGGTTGGGTGGAACACTCTGTATATGTCCACTATCTATCTGTTTCAAGCTCTGGTTCAGTTCTGCTACTTCTTTGCTAATTTTTTATCTGCTTGACCCATCTTTTTGCAATAAGGGGGCGTTAAGGTCTGTTGTTTAGGTTGTGGTATTGGATATTAGATTTTTCATGTCCGTTAAGATTCATCTTATATAGTTGGATGCTCCCATGTTTGGTGTGTACATATTTATGAATGTTACCACTTCCTCCTGAATTTTTCCTCTAACTAGTATATAGTGACCTTCTTTATTTTGTTTGATCATTCTTGGTTTGAAGTTCAGACTATCTGTGAAAAAGATTGCTACTCTGCTTTTTTGTAAGGTGCTGGGGTGTGTAGTATTGTTTTCCATCTTTGACTTTCAGCCTATGAATTTCTTTATAAGTTAACTATATTTCTCGTATACTGAATATTGTTGGGTTTTGCTTCTGAATCCACTGTACCACTATTTCTTTTAACTGGTAAACTGAGTTCATTTACATTTTTAACCATAATTGAGATGTACTGACTTAGGATTGACATATTATTTACTTGCTGTTGTTTATCCCTTTTTCTCCTGTTTGCCGTATTTGGTGGGTTCTTTCTGTTCTCATTTGTGGAGTTGTGGTTATTTTTGGTTCCTCTCTAGAAAATCTTTTAGTAGTCTTTTTTTTTGTACACAGGGTCTCACTATGCAGCCCACATTCATAGTGATCCTCCTGCTTTCTGCCTCCCTAGTGCTGGGACTACCGCCGGTGGAAGGCGGGGCCGGCGCGGCAAGTGGAAGCAGGGATCGAACCCTAGCCGCTGCGCTTACCTAAGCATGTGCTTAGTCCGCTGAGCTATACTGCCAGCCCTTAGGGTTAGCTTTGTCATTATGAAGTTCTTTAGTTGTTCTTTGTCATGGAAGTATTTCACTTTTCCATCAAACTTGAGAGTTTTGCAGGGTACAGTATTCTGGGCTGGAATTTGTTTTCATAGAGCACTTGAAGTACTCTGTTCCATGCTCTTCTTGACTTCAGGGTTTTTGAAGAGAACTCTGCCATTATTCTGATAGAATTTCCTGTAAAAGTGATCTGTTTATTTTCTCTAGCAGCTTTCAGTATATTTTTCTTATGCTCAATTTCTCAGATTGTAACTATTATACGTCTGGGTGTCTTTTATTGGGTTGATGTTATATGAAGTTCTTTATGCTTTGGTTACCTGAATGTCAGATTCCACTGCAAAAGAAGACTTTTTTTTTTTTCCAGAACCGGGGATTGAACTCAGGCCCTTGCGCCTGCCAGTGAAGCGTTTATTCCACTGCGCCATCTCCCAGGCCCCACTGAATGTCAGATTGTTTTCCCATATTTGGGGAGTTTTCTGCTATTTCTTCTACCCATATTCTTTTAATATCATGTGTATGACTCCTTTTTTCTCACTGATGCTTATTAGTCTCATGTTGGTCATCTTTACATTGTCTTGCAGATGTTGAATTATTTTTTCCTACATCCTAGTTGTTTTTAAGAGATCTTTTCTTACCTTTTCACTAGCTGTGATGGTGTCTTCAAGATCTAAAACTGTCTTCACTTTCATTCAAATGGTTTTGCAAGCTTGTGATTGAGATTTTAAGTTCCTCTATATCTCTATTATTCTGTCTAAAACACAAACCCAGTAGTCATGCAATCTGTTTCTTTCCTATATTGCTCATGGAAGTATTATATCATTTTTCTATTCTAATTTTTTTTATCAGTGTCTTCTTTAGAAGCAGTTATTCTTTCATTAAAGTTATCATTTCTTTATTTACTTCAGAGACTATTTCTGATCTGATTTTCTCAACACCTTTCCCCCCTTGTTTCTTCACGAATTTGCATGTCATCCTTGTGCACGGGCCATGCTAATGTTCTCTGCATGGTTCCAATTTTAGTATATGTCCTGCCAAAGCAAGCACTGCAACTGTTTCTTTACTTCAGATGCTTATATTAATTCAGAGATTTCTTTTTTGATTTTAGAGGTTATCTCTTATCTGATTTCCTTTATACCTTTTTTCAGTTATTTCTTTACTTCAGATGCCATTAATTTAGAGATTTCAGCTGTGTGATTCCCTATTTCTTCTGTGCTAGTGTCCTCTGCACTTGTTCTGGGTGGGGCTCGGGGCCTAAGATTGCATTTTGCTCCTTCTCTTTGTCATATTGTATAGCACTGTCCTCTGACCTTTGGTGCAGTGATAACCTTAGCACCTACCAAAATTCTTATCCAAGAGATTATATGGTTGGTTAAGCCAATTTTAGTTTTCTATTTATAGAACTATAATTAGGAACACTAATAATGGGCAGTGATATTTAGCAGTTGACAAACTCTTATAACTAATAGTTTTGTATTTCAGACAGTAAGAGCAAACATATCTGTGTAGCTAAGCAGATATTAAATTGGGAATCTGTATTTAAGTTAGTTCCCCTAAATTCTGTCTAATCACCTCCCCTTGATGTACTGGGGGTCTTCCAGGCAGGCTTGTTCACTCAGTTACATTTCCCACTTTTAAAAGAGAGAT
Source organism: Ctenomys sociabilis (assembly GCA_004027165.1). NCBI lineage: Eukaryota > Metazoa > Chordata > Mammalia > Rodentia > Ctenomyidae > Ctenomys > Ctenomys sociabilis. The sequence goes on along the minus strand of PVKA01001060.1, from coordinate 73,028 downwards.
GACATTCTCATAGATCTGGGTTCTGCAAAGTGTATCAGTTTACCAGGTCTGGTTCTACCAACTTTGAACTTGTCCAGATGTGCCTGGCTTTGGTCTGGCTGCTGTGCTCAGCTTTTTCTTGCTGTCGCTCGCAGAACTGAACCCGTTGTGCCATTCTGGCAAGATGTTCAGCTGCTGGATTAGCTTGGTGGGTCTGACTCCTAGCCTCTCTGCAGAGAATTCTGCTGCAAAGTTCCACAGGAGACCTGGTGCAGGGAGAGAAGTCTGGCTGGAGAGAAGTCTTGGGTGTAGTGAGCTGGCTAGGACCTCCTCTTATTGAAAAGTTTTTGTACATCAAAACAAAGTACCAACAGAGTAAAAAGACAACCCACATATTAGGAAAAAATCTTAAAAAGCACTCAGACAAAGATCTTCTATCTAGAATTTATAAAGAACTAAAAAACATCAGGGCCCCAAAATTTAAAGACGCAATCCAAAAATGGGCACCCACAAGGAACACACACTTCCCAGAGGAAGAAATACAAAAAGCAAATAAATACATGAAAAATGCTCCACATCACTAGCCACCCGTGAAATGCAAATTAAAGCAACAGTGAGATATCATCTTACTCCAGAAAGAAGGCTATCATAAAGAAATCCACCAACAGCAAATGTTAGAGGCTGTGGGGGAAAAAGGAACCCTTCTCCACTGCCGGTGGGAATGTAGACTGGTGCAATCATTATGGAAATCAGTGCGGAGACTCCCTAAAAAAACTAGGACTGTAAATCTCATTCAATTTAACTATCCCCTTCTGGGAATTTTCTCAAAAGAACTGAAAACATCATATCATAGTGATATATGTGTGCCCACAATTATAGTAGCACAATTTGTGATTGCCAAATCTTGGAAACAACCAAAATGCCTGTCACCTGAGGAATGAATAAAAAAGATGTGGTGTTTTTAAAAAAAACCTGAAGACTTCATATGTAAGTAGATGCAACTTGAAGATATACTCATAAGTGAAATAAAGCAGACCTACATGTGTAAATATAGTATTGTCTCCTTAGTTTAAGAAGTCAAATGAAGAAATAAAAATTGAAAGGTTCAATACAGTTAAATGGGACAAAAGCACTTCAGACTTAAACAATGAAGAAAGAGAAAGGAAAAAAGTTAGGAACTATGGCAGGGGCAAAATCATACATTTATTTAAACAAAATTGTTAATGCAATGGTCCAAAGAATCTCCATCAGGTTTCTGAAACTAGCAGTTAATTGGTAGAATTCTCATCTTGATAAACTCTATATGCTGATATCTGTGAACTAAGCAACTACATTTTGGATAGCAACGTGTAATACTAAAACCATGCTTGAAATACCTGTCATTTTGGTCATCTAAATGCATATTGCTTTTTTTTTTTTTGGTGGAACTGGGGATTGAACTCAGGCCCCTGTGCTTGCCAGGGAAGTGCTTATGCCACTGAGCCATTTCCCCGGCCCACATACTGCTTCTAATGTCATACCAATTATTGCTATACTCTCTTGAAAGTAATTTTTTGAAAAAAGATGTAATAAAAGAAAACATACAAGAAAAAATGTCATAGGATTATCCTGCTACAATGTTGTGTATGATTCAATTCCTAAATTCTGTAAAAATGTGTAATTGTTTTTTTTTCACATTCTATAAGGATTTAAATTTTAGAATATCCATGATTGTTAGAAAATAGCAGTTCAATGTTATATCTAAGGTGTTCGATATTCAGACAGATAATGATGTTAAGCTCAACTGCCTGTTAACAGGACAATAATATGATTAAGCTTCTCTTTTGGATGTTTAACAACTAAAGTTTGCAGACCAAAAATTAGAGAAACAGAGGGGCTACAAGGATAGCCAATATTTTGGCCCTAGCCCTTCAAGGTCAAAAAGGACTCAGGACATAAGAGAACTTGTAATGTGATATCCTGTAACTCAGTGGAATCCCAAATTTTCTGATCAAGGAGATAAAGGGGCCAGAGAGAAAAGTTACTGTTGATGTATAGTGTGCCTAAGGAGAGTCACCAAGAGAGAAAAATTTCTCTCAGGCTTTCACAGAGAACAATTGCTCAAGCAATGGCCATGACTCCTGCAGATGGCTGACACTGACAAAAGATCTACAAGGTTCTGTAGATGGTTTTAGACTAAATCTTGAGGGCATTTGACTTGTCAGATACAAAAGTTACATATTAGTTATATAAGTCTTACTTTAATTTGGTCTTAACCATCCAGCAGAAAAGTACAACCATGAGGTATAAAAGTAATGCCATATTAATATGCTGAGCTGTAAATAGCTCAAGTCAACTTCTGACAATTGTCCATTCTGTTGATAATCCACTACTATTATGGACTTGGCCTATATTGGGTTATTTTGCTGAATTCAAGTAAATACAATATTTGAACTGGCATCAAGTATGAAAAGGTCCCTTAAAGACTTCTCCATATACAGGTTGTCTAACTACAGTGCAACACCCATCTCTGAAAAAACAAAAGGTGAAAGGAAGATATGTTGGGAGCCAAGAAGCTAGGAAACTGATCAAATATATGAAGGCGGGACTTTGCCCAGTGCCTAAAGCAAACAAGCTACCTCACTCCTGAGAACCTCCTGTCTGGTTAAGGTTTGCTATCAGTTGCTAGGCAACCTAGTGTCATGAGTTACTAACTTCACAAAAGTGTAAATAAAGGATAGTTTTGATGTAAAAAAAAGGGGAAGGGAAAAGTATATATCTGTATATATATACACAAGAGAGTTAGGATAGATATACAAGTACTTTTTCTTAGTTCGAGAATAAAAGTTTGTACTAATGTTTATAGAAGATATGTCTGCATCTTGTCCTCTGAATAACTATGAAAACAATATTCAATGCATTAATTATTGTAAACATCCTACTAACCTGTTTAAAAAAATAAGGTTTGTGGAAAGCAAGAATTAAAATTCAAATATATGCCCAAATCTTACATACCTATATCTGGTAATCTGAGCAACAGTTTTGACGATAAAAATATGAAATAAACCAACCATTGTTCACTTCCTATTCTTGTTTTGAAAATCTATACCATATGTATTGTTGTTGTATGCTACTGTTTTTTTCTTTTGTTTTCGTTTATGCTCTTTAAAATAAAATCAAAAACTTCAAAAAAAAATCCTCAAACAGGGTTTGTAACAGATTAATATTTCTGTTAAATATGTGCACTGAATTGTTATCTAAGTTTCTCTTTACCATTTATTGCTAAGAATGTTAACTGTACATCTTCAACTTCTGCTCTTTCTTCACCATCCTTGGCAATTCTCTTGCTGGTAATTCTGCTTCTACTATTTTAGCAGAAGGTGATATGGTTTTAATTACGTTTCCTAGCCCATTGCTGCTAAAAGAGGTGGAAGAGAATGAAATGAAGTCCCATAATTTACAGACTGAAATGAAGTAAATCCTGTATCACAAAGAAAATTCACTTTCAAATGATGAAAACCCACTGAAGGCAAGGAAAAAGGAGTTCACAAAGTGGCTCAGACTTCTTTTCCTCCCTTTAATTCCCGAGAAGTCCTCCAATAGGGCTTTGAAGTGGAATGAAAAAAGATCCCTTCCACCAGAACATTCGCTGGAGGTATTATTTGGGGTTGTGATAATGCAGAATCCTGACTCAAGCGGCCTGTCAGAATGACTTCCACCTCCACCTTTACCATTTAACCTGTCTTTGCCACATTTGTCGTGTTTCATTTTAACATCTGATAACACTGCACATCTCTTAGCAACTCATTTCAATTTTCATTCTGCTTCTTTATCCTTTGGATTTATCTGAATGCCACTATAATGCTAGTTTCTGACATATATTTTTAATGTCCGTAAGTGAGGTATGTTTCTGCCTGCCTAGAATTTCATAGCAATTCACCTGTTTTACCAGGTTGTTGGAACAAGTCCAAGGATACAGATAACCAGTAGCAGAAAAAATGTTAGGTGGTATGTCTTAAGACTTTCACATGTCTGTATTCACTAAATGGAATTTGTATTATATATGTATATTTTGTGAAGTTCCAACTTACATATTGAATTCTGCTTTTTAAAGATATATTTTATAATTATGAAAAGTAAAATTTCCTTTCATCAGAAACTTAGTTCTCTTTCTCATCTTGCAAGATGGTGGGCAAAAAAACTGAGAAGACACTAAAGAGAAGAAACCTGAAGCCTAAGGCTTCTGCCAGTGGTACTGGTAAAAACGGTAAAGTGAAGGCAAAAAAGTCCAAGAAAGGGCAGCCTCAATGCAGCTGAAATCCTGTCCTGCTTAGAGGAATTGGTAGATAGTTCTGATCTGTTATGTACTCCAGAAAGGCTTTGTATAACACAGTTGTGAAATCAAAGGTTGAGAAGAAAAAGGATAAAGTTCTTTCTATGACCATAAAACCAGTCGGTAGGGACAAGAATGGAGATACCAAAGTGGTTAAGTTTTGAAAAATGCTTAGCTAGTACCCTACTGAAGATGTGCCCCAAGAACACTTGAGCCATGGCAAGAAGCCCTTCAGTGAGCATGTGAGGAAGCTTCGAGCTAGCTTCACTCCTGGCACCATCTTGATCATCCTGAGTGTCACAGAAGCAAAAGGGCAGTCTCCCTGAAGCATTTGGCCAGGGGCATGCTACTCATGACTGGGCCTCTTAGCCTTAATCATGTTCCTCTATGAAGAACACATCAGAAATTTGTCTTTGCCACCTCTACAAAAATTGATATCGGCAAAGTAAAAATCCCTAAACACCTCACTGATACTTACTTCAAGAAGAAGCAGTGAGGAAACCCAGACACCAGGAGGGCAAGACCTTTGACACCGAGAAAGATACCAGATTTCAGAGCAGCACAAAGTAGATCAGAAGGTGCTAGACTCACAGATTTTAGCAATAATCAAAGCTGATTCTCTGATCCTCAGCTCTGGGGCTACCTATGATCCTTTTTTGCTCGCTCTTGCGCTCACCAGGGAAGCGCTTATTCTACTGAGCCATCTCACCAGCCCCTGCTTCTTTTTATTCCTGTTTCATTTCTACCATTAACTTCCAATAAGCAATTTTTTTTGGGGGGGGTACTAGGGGTTGAACTCAGGACCCTGTGCTTCCCAGGCAGGTACTTCTTCTACTGAGCTATCTCCCCAGCCCCGCAATGTTTGTTTGTTTTTTTTCTTTTAAAGATAGTACAAATTAGAATTAAAACAGAAAAAGATTACAAGTGATACAGAATTTCACTGAACAGAGTAATATGAATTTCACAGTATTTGTTGTGACATGTACTGTTGTCTTCCAATCAGTTATCATACCACCAGATAGGCATGCAAAATTGGAAGAAATGTATAAGAAATTCAGAAGAAAAAGTACAAAAATTGAAAAAACAAGATAAAACCAATTAAGCATTAACTGCTTCTTTCTATAGACCAGCAGAAATGTACAATACAGTTGTCCAAACTATCCTGCTTACATACACAAAGAAATCTATTTCCCCTACTCCTTGTCTTGTCCTTCTTAACTCAATAACTTCTTCCTTTTGAATAAATTCATTTCCTATTCCCAGGATCTATTATACCTTTCAGATTCCATTTTTCTCTTTCACATTCTCACAATAAGGAGATAATAGGATGTCTGCACATGTAGGTCTGATTTATTTCACTTAATTCGTTACACCTATTTATCAACAAAAGACTCAAGTTTGTAGTGTTTTACAGCTGAATAATACAACACTGTATAAAAATCTTCATCTATTCTTCAGCTGATGGGCGCCTGGATTGTTTCCAGGATTTAGCTATGACTAATTGTGCTGCTATAAACACGGATACACATTTATCACTATGGCATGAGGTTTGTCAGTTCTTCTGGAATACCCAGAAGGGGAACAGCTGACTTGAATGGGGTCTCCAACTCTACCTTTTTTAGGAATCTCCACACTGATTTTCATAGTGGTTATTATAAGTCTGCACTCCAACAGTGCAACAGGGTTACTTTTTCTCCATAGCCTCTCCAGTATTGGTCTACTTCTTGATGTTAGCCATTCTTAGTGGGGTTAGATGGATTTGCATTTCTTGAATGACCAATTATATTGAACACTTTTTTTCATATATTTACTTGCCATTTATATTTGTTCTCTGAGAAGTGTATATTCATCTCAGAAGCCCATTTTTGGATTGGGTCTTTGAATATGGGTGGGGGGATTATTTTTTGAAATTCATTGTACGTTCTAGATAGAAGGGCTTTGTTGGAGGGACAGTCCGGTATAAATTTTTCCATTTGTGCATTTTCTTTTTACTCTGTTGGAAATTTGCTTTGAAGTACAGTAACTTTTCAAAAAAGATGGCATCCAATAACCAACATTTGCTTAATGATTCTACACATTTTCAGAGTGTCACTTAAAGAAATGATGAAGTGTTATGATTTATATCTAAAATGCCCCAACTAGTTTCATGTGTTTGGAGGGAGGGATGTCCAGGAAAAGATGGGTCACAGGCTCTTGACCTGGAAGGCATGCTCTTGTCAGACTCTGCCCTTCTCTCTGTATTCTGGCTACATGGGTTGACCTACTCTCCTCCACCAGGCTCATTAGCTAGGCAGTTTTAACCTGATGTTTCAGCCTTGGCACCAGTACAATTTGGATGAGACCCACTGAAACTGAGCCAAAATAAGCCTCTTCCTCAAGTTGGGGATGTGGAATATTATATCCCAGCTATGGGAAAGTAAATACAGAATACTGTAGAAGTGGGGGCACTGCTATGACTATGCTTAATCATGTTGTTGAGGAACTTTTATAGCTAGTTTGTAGGAGTTTAGAAAAGTTGGGAGAAATCAGGCTAGAGGCGCTCTAGAATGTTATGAGCATGCGTGATGGACGGGTGATTCTGGTTAGAGATAAGAAAACCAGACTGTTGATGAGAATGTGTGTGTTAAAGTACAAGTCATGAAGTTTCATTTGGGAATGAGGACCTAGAAAACTGAACTAGGATTCTGCAAATAATTGAAAATAATTTGTGTTTTGTACATGTTCTGTGACTTTGAATAACTTTAAAGGTGGCAGATTAATCTGGTGAAGTAAATTTCAGGACAACAAAATGTTCAGGCTGGGTACTGTTAGTTACTTTTACTCAGATTTACATTGAGAGTCAGTAGTAAAAAGCAGAGAGATATAATTGGAAAACTTTATAGCTTGGCCTGAAAGAAGGCCAGTGTAAAGGAGGGACAAAAGAAGAGTGTAGTTGAAAAAAAGATCTGTATTAAATAAAAGTGAAATATTTCACATTCAGAAAATAGGAAAGATGTCTTAACTAAGTCTCAGGAAATGGCTGGATCCCACCTATCAAAGGCTCAAGGGTCATTAAGCTGTCTTGAAAGATTCTTGCTTTGAGAACCCCAAGGTATGGTCATGGAGGATTCTATCCAGATTTCAGGACTGAGATGCCAGGGGAGAAAATGGGTGACAGTATCTCTGTCCTTGTGAGGATTAAAAACAAGTTTTTAGTAACAGAAAGGATGAAAGTGAATAGGGAATTGTTTAGATAGAATCAAGAGCCTAACACAGACTTTAAGAAAGTCTTTTTAACTTCAACCATGCAATTTTAATAAGGCTTAGACTCAGCATCATTAAATATAACTACAGTTAATGTGAAGCGTAGACAATATACACAGAAAATATTTGCAGTCTGTAGGACTTTTTTTTCATTTTCCATTGGGGAGAGAACTAGAGACTTTGCAATTAGATACATCTCTAGCCGTGTATTATTTTTTTATTAAATTGGAGGCAGGGTCATACCAAGATGGCCAACTTTAGAATATTTTTAAGTATGCCAACTACATCTCTGAACTTTGAACACATAAATCTGTTTACAGACTGTATTTTCTAGCTTACTAAACTGCACAATAAATAGCTTCTCATCTATATCAGTATCTTCCTAAATGAATAACTAGATATTTCAATATCTATTTCCTATAAGATGAAGACAATATAAATAAGCCATAGGTTAATTCAAAATCCTATGATGTATATTTAACAAATACACCTACCAATATCCTAAGATGTTACATGAAATATGTGTCTATGTATACAGGTGGTTGAGTCTGGGAAGTGATATAATTTCTCAACTTCTCTTCTTTTTCTGAGGAAACACGGATTGAACTTAGGCCCTTGTGCTTGCCAGGGAAGCACTTACTCCACTGGCCCCTAATTTATCAAGTTAAATAGTATCAAGTCTTAACTGAATCTAGGATCCTTCCTTCCTTCCTTCCTTCCTTCCTTCCTTCCTTCCTTCCTTCCTTCCTTCCTTCCTTCCTTCCTTCCTTCCTTCCTTCCCTCCCTCCCTCCCTCCCTCCCTCCCTCCCTCCCTCCCTCTCTCTCTCTCTCTCTCTCTCTCTTTCTTTCTTTTGGCAGAACTGGGGATTGAACTAAGATCCTTGCACTTGACAGAGAAGTGCTTATTCTACTGAACCATTTCACTGGCCCCTCTAGGATTACTTCTACAGAAAAAAACAAAAATTTAAGAACAGATTCCTCCACTCTGTTACTTTTAAAGATTGAATCAATTTGTCTAGAGTGAGTCTATGAAATCACTTTTTTTTTGTGTTACCAAGGATTGAACTCCAAACCTATGCTTGCCAAGCAAGTGCTTACCCCACTAAGCTAACTCCTCAGCCTCTGAAATAATTTTTTTATGATAGGACAGGTAATTATGATGCAAGAGATTTATGAACAGTAAGAAAAACCCCTTTTTTTTTGGTGCCGGGGATTAAAATCAGGAGTTTGTATGTGAGAAATACCTATTAACTAAGACTTGGAAAAGCAGGTTGAAAAATGTTCACAGATGGCAGAAACATGTTTTAAAAAACAGTGGTATATGATCCAAGTACAAAATACATTTTTTATTCAAATCATGTTGATTTTTAGTATATGGTGAAATAACATAGTTTTAATAAAGCTACATTTTAACACATTCCAATCCAAATTCACTATTTACCAAAAATAACTTTATAAAGCTTACTTTTTTGTCTAATATAATATACATTATCAATCTATATTTTTCTTGCATGTTTCTCTAGAAAATTAGAATAGCTTATTAGGCTATCATATAATCTACTTGGTATATTAGACATCAAATGTGTACAAATTCTGTACAGAGTGATAATATACATATATATATATTACAAGAATCTAAATGTTTTCTTAAAAGCAGTATTTTAAGAAATCTTTCACAGGAAAATCTGCATTACAAAATGGTGGTGACTTGAGTATCAGATATTTTCCTTTCATGAATTTCTTTCAGTGGGCATTAACTGTCCATTAAGCTTCATCAACAGTTTTACCACGAGACCAGCCTATAAAGTAAGACATATTTTGGAAATGAAGATGAAATATATAAGTATGTTCACAGAACATATATAGCATTGGGCAGTCCTATTTGAAAGGGTATTTTCTAATCAGGAAGTACTGTGTCAAGAAATTAAACACAAGGGCAGGCCAAATAGCTCAGTGGATTAAAGTGCCTGCAAGTAGACACAGGGACCAGGGGTTCAATGCCCAGGCCTGGTGGGCCTGCCATGCCGGCCCTGCCCCTGGAGCACACTGAGACAGCCACTGAAACTGAGGCATAGGCCTGTAATCCCAGCTCTTGGGAGGCTGTAAACAGGTGGATCACTTAGAGTCTGATCTAGTAGTGAGACCCTGAACACCCTGTAGAGCATTACCTAAAATTAAAAAAATTATAATGTCAATAAAAAATAAAAAATTTAGCATATAAGAGAATGGTTCAAGTATTGTATTTGTTTGTTTTCTGTATTAGAAATTGAATCCAGGGCCTTCAGAAAGGTACATCTTCATATCAGTGAGATGGCTCAGCAGTCTAGATAGCTCAGTGGTCTGAAGTGCCTGCCTGGGCAAGCTTAGGCAAGGGTACAGGAACTGCAGCTTGATTCCAGCACCACATGCTGCGCCAGCCTTGCCTCCAGGATAGGCTGAGATAGCCACAAAAAAAAAAAAAAAGCTGCATCTTCAGTGAAAATTTATTTTTTATTTTGAGAGTCTCATTAAGTCACTAAATTGTCTAGGCTGAATTTAAACTTGCCATCCTCCTGTTGCAGCCTTCCAGGGTGCTGGAATTAGAGCAGTTTACTCAGGATTTTTGAAGAGATTTATACAGCTAGTGGTTCCAAGACGATACTGGTCAAGAAGAAGGAAGGCCTCTTTTTCCTTTGACATTATATTTTAATATCATCTAATATTACATGTTTCCCTTAAGAGTTAAATTATGTCACAAAAAAAAAGTTTACTAATACTGTATTTCACTATTAGGAATCCAAAATAGTCAAAAAATAAACTTACCTGTTTTGTGTGTACTATAAAGCTCATTTTATTTTCCATACTGTGGATCTGAAAACAAGTATCAGCATCTCCCAACTGCCACATAAAACAACCATACTTAAGACTGATGAGTAAAGCCTGCAACGTAATTAGAAATCACACTATTAAAATACATATTAAAAATAAAATATGTAAAGACAATGCACTATTTACACTTAGTAAATATAATGATTTTGAGGTCTTTTTTTCCTTTGGTACTGGGAATCAAACTCAGAACCTTGCTTACTCTTGCCTAGCAGGCACTGTGCAACTCTGATCTATGTCCCTGGCCTGGGATTTTATAATAAATTCTATTTGGAGCATCTACACTAACCTCATACAATCTGTAGCATAGAACATAGAAAGTAGACCCCAAAATTAATGTTCTTTACATCAGATAAATAAAAATTTCAAGATGCCCAGTTTTTTGTTCTTCTGAGCTTTTCTTTTTGTTTTCTCATTAAAATTCTTTTTTATTTGGTACAGGGTATCAGTGGCCAGCACTGCACACCAGGAACCTGGGGCCAGAAGGGCATGTGGTAATGGAGATCGAACCCAGGTCCTTGTGCTTGCCAGGCAAGCACTTAAAACTGCTGATCTATCTCCTCAGCCCTTCTTTTTTTTTTTTTGAGATGAGGTCTATGTTGCTCCGACTAGCCTTAAATTGGTGATCTTCCCCTCAGGCTCCTGAGTAACTGGAATTATAGATATGCAGATTATAGATGCAAAATTAGTAAATTTTAAGATAATGAAATATACTACAAACTTTTATTTTTGGCAGATTAACAATAATCTTTTGGCTGGGCATGGTGGCACATGAATAAAAATAATCTTTAGGTTGGGCATGGTGGCTCCTATCTGTAATCCCAATACTCAGGAGCCTGAGGCAGGAGGATCACCATGCATGTGAGGCTAGCCTGGGTCACATAAGTGAGTTCAAGGCTGGCATGCACTACATAGTTAGAGACTAAATTAAAAAAAAGAAAAAGACACAGAAAGGAAAAATAAGTAACCTTTTTAATATTCACACAGTACTTATAAATCTGAAATTTATGATACTAACAGGATGACTTAGGTAATTGCAACCCACTGAAAATAAGCACAGTGATGCATTTATTTTTGTTTTGTGTTTTGAGACAAAGTCCTGCTATGTAGTTCAAGTTGTCTTGCACTTACTATGTAGCCCAGGCGGGCCTAAAACTTCAAGTGAACCTCTTACTTTGGCCCCTGAGTGGCTGGGATTACACACATGTACCACCATACACAGTATGGTATGTTGTAAAAATGTATAATTATTAGGCTGAAATTATCATGCTTCAGTTGGTTTTTGAGTATGCAAATAAAGATTTTCAATAGGCCTTTGGGGCTTTCAGAGCCACAAAGAATCTTGGAAATTATTTAAAAGATTGTCAAGATATGGGAATCGAGTCTTAGAGAAGCTCAACGCTTGCCCAAACTATATTAAGTCTTACAGAGAGGCATCCCATTAACGCTATTAGAAAAAAGGTCTGAGAATGTAAAAAGAAGGTATAGGGGTGATTGAGCTGGAGGCTAAATGTAAGAGGGCATAGATTTCTCAAAATTCTTAAGAGAAAAGTAGAAAAATATTGTTTGCAAGCAAAATGTTTTCATTCCTTTTAATTCTTATTACAAGAGATCTCTGTTATTTGACATATAAAAGTTTGACTAGTCTACTTGGTCAAATACATCCAAGTGCACTCTGGTTTTATAAAAAAATTGTCATAGGTATGTTTATGTATCTGTCTGGCTAACATTTACAGCTGTTTTGTATGAGCTCAACAATTTTTTCTTTCTATCTTAAAAATCTCTGTCTGAACAAGTTGGTTTATAGACGTCATTAGAGTTAAGAACATGTTTCCATGTAGATTGCAAGCTGATGTGAAGAATGGTTCTGCAAATATAGTGCATATTCTTTTTTTGTGTACAATAACTCAATCTTTTACTGGTCAAAAATAACACATTAATTGTATGATCTGGTTCTCATAAGTCATCAAAGTTTGCTAAGAGACTTAAATGGGGACCCCTTGGGTTCAGAAAAACGGTTAGACAGGTCTCTCCTTGGTCAATAAAGAACAGCTGCCTGAAATTTTTTTTTTTTTGTCTTTGTTCACTAATGGGATCTCAATAATTTTTGTAGCCTTACGGGAGACACAAGCCAAGGAATATTACTAAACGTATTATGTTTTCACTGGCCACAACCAAAAGGTTAAGTTTTCTGTGAGTAAAACAATAAGGCTCATTATAAGATGTTCTTGGTACAAAACTAAATTAAGAGACAAAGGTTTCTATATAGTTATGACATTCATTATTACCCTCATGTTGTACTAAATATATCACGCCTTCTGGATGTAAAGATCTTCTAAAAATGCAGAACTAGGATTGTTTATGATAATAAGCTTTTTCTAGATTCAGGTATCTTTCTCTTGTACTCCACTTAGTTATGATACGAAGTATGTGTCAAACCAGCATGAGAACACCTTGTTCTTTTTATTAGTTATTATTTATTAGTTCTTTTTAAATGCTTCTGTGATGTAAATATTGTACTTGTGTCACTACACTTAGAGATATGCAGTCATTGTATATTCAAGAATGTCACACAATTCTTCAGTGACATTCCATTACAGGTTAACAAATTAGGTGAGAATTTATGTAGTAGAGATGAGTGAAAAAGGCTACTCTATAATTAGATAGATATTAAAGTGTGTTACAAAAATAATATGACTGCCATGCTAACTACTGTGGCTCTGGATCTCAAGTTCACTCTCTTTGTTTTGGTGGATCTGGGGATTGAACTCAGCCCCTTGCACTTGCTAGGCAAGCACTTATTCTACTGAGCTATCTCCCCAGCCCTTCAAGTTTTCTCTGTAAACTCTAGAACTATTGTTTGGTAACATCCTTTTTTCTTATTTAGGATAGATCAGACTCATAGTGATTCTCTTGTTTTCAGCCTCCCATGTGCTAGGATTACAGGTGCATGCTGCCACACCCAGTCAATTGCTGTCTCAGTGCACCCCATGAGCAGGGCTGGCACGGCCAGCTGGGAATCAAACCCTGGCCGCTGTGCTCTGCCTATGCAGGTGCTTTAGTCCACTGAGCTATCAGGCCAGCCATGTCTGGTAACATTCTGCACAAATACAATTATTAAAACAATTATGGTTAATAGGAAATAAAAACCCTCTGTCTATATTTCAAAGTACTTGATGTCCAGATGAAATTATAATAATTAAACTCACTGTTCCTGCTGCAATACGATTTCTTAGATTGGAAAGGGTGATTCATCTTTTAATAGAACCAGGAATTTAAGAGACTATCCTTGAATGAAAGACCTGGAATTTACTTCTTACCCTTGAGTAACCTTATCAGCAACAAGCATCTGCTGGCTTCAGGTCCTGTTCACGGCACTGGCAACATTCTAAGTGCTTTTTGACCTTCAGTTATGCCACTCACACTGTAAAGCTGTTACAACACATGTGACAGCTATCTGTTTTGATTACAGAGTTATTGTGAAGCTCAAATAAGGCAGTGCACATGTAGGCACTTTAAAGATCATATAAAGCACCACTACAGTCAATCTCTTTGCTTATAATACAACTATTCTGGTACAAGCTTTTAGGTACTAGTTAAAGATGGATACAAGCACACCTACACCTTCTTCCTTTTTTTTTGGCGGAACTGGGGATTGAACTCAGGCCCTTTCTTACTGAGCTATCTCCCCGGACCCTAGACCTTCTTCAAAGCAAATGTATTACAGCGTCAGATGGTCTTTTAAAAAACTTTTACTACACAAATGTCTCTTTATAATATTGTACATAAAACAGCAACATGTTGTATTAGTAAACTTTCTCTTCCTAAATCCCACCTCTGGAGAATACTAACATGAAATAGGTAGGTGGTAAACGTTTTCCTTTACATATTGCAATTGCAAAGAGTTTTGGTTTATGTATACGTTGAATAGTGATCAACCCAGGATAATTAACATGTCCATTATTCTAAATTTTTATCACTTCTTTATGGTAACAAAATTTAAATTTTCTATTTTGAAATATGATATTTAATAATTATATCTACTAATAAGTTAGCATTTTCTAGTCCCAAATAACACTATGAAAAAAGTGTTTATGCTCTCTTACTATATATATATATATATATATATATATATATATATATATATATATATATATATGACAGAACACTAGTACTCCATGAATAGCAATTCTTAGAATACAGACTGTAAACAATAAGTAAGGATATGCCAAAGATAATGGTTTAGGGCATTTTGCAAATAAGACTCTACACAGCAAATATTATAGCTTTACACAGTGTATAATAAAACATATCTTGTTGAAAAAAGAGCTATCTATATTCATACTAGAAAGTAGAATGTTATAAACAATATACTAAAATAACTACTTAGTGAAACACTGAATTGAGATAATATCCTAAATCAACTATCTTTTGGATTGATCATTTAAAATTTCTTATAACCAAAGTCTCAATGTAGTATAGCCTCAAAGTGATTTAACATACTGAAACAAAAAGCAAAACCTTGTGGTATAGCAACTTCCAATTATAAGGAAATCAGATTTCCAACAAAATTACTTTCGAGCTCAGAAGTGAAGTTAAAAGTCAAATTTTGTTGTTAAAGGCTAACAGGCAGTAAGGAATTCCTGAGAAACCCTAAATAACAAAAACAGTTGAACAGCCAAAAGGTCACATGGTTATTTTAAGGGATCAGACTGTTCCAATAGAAAAAATTAACCTAAGCGTTAAAAGCTACAGTGGGTAAGATTCTCCATGAGGCACATAGAGTCACAAGCAAAGCAGCTCAAAGAGATAAATAAAAGCAGAAAAGGGAAATCACTAAAGTCAAAGTGGTACACAGATGACCAGCAGACATGGGAAACAGAACTGCTGCCATCACTCCAGTAGAATGGTACTGAGTTGTTAAAAAAACGAATTTCAATTCAGAAGGGAGTTATAGTCAACACAGTTTGACATAACAAAAGGACAGTCTATTACCTGGGTGTAGTAATGATATTTACTAATGTTGAAAGCATATTATAAAAAAAAAAAAAAAAAAAAAGAGTCCAGCTATGAGGACTGTAGTAAAACAGTAAGTCACTACATACTGTATTTATCTATTCAATACTGTTTATACTCTATGTAAGTAGAAGTCTCATAAGCATATGGAATTGGCTAAATTACATTTTCTGAATCAATTTTATTATTTCAAAGAGAAACAAGACACAGAAGGTAAAAGTAACTGATACAAAAGCAGCTACATTTTGGTCTGTCCTGATACTTCAACAGAGACTAATGTCTCATATGTTCTAAATGCAAACGAAGCTTCTTTGCACCTGAAGATGTTTATTTTAATAAAGCTGGTCAAATTACACCATAGGAAATCTTAGTGAATCTAACACAACCGAAGGTAAGATGTGTGTTTATGCATTTGATGAATGAAAATGTAATTATCACAAAGCTTTACAGGTGGCACAAATTTACCAGTGGCTTACATAGCAGAAGTAATGATTAAATAGGCAGCAAAAATGTTTATCCTTTGGTTCAATCATCATTTTATATACCTAAGTATTATAATCTTATTTGTATTTTTATCCTGGAAAACCAGTATGTCAACTAATAACGTTACCATCCTTTTGCCTGCTACTGCTATCTCACATATTCCACTAAAACAATTATTTGTAATATAAGACATTAATAACTTCTATATGAATACTATATAAAATTCTATATTGTTCCTGAAACTTATCAAATATTAAACACAAAACACAGCTCAGAGAAATGACACATCACCTGACAATATAACCATCCAGTTTACAAAACAGGATTTATAAATGTTGGTATAAAATGTTCTTTACATAAAGAAAAATGAAAAATTTCTTGAAATGGTGGGGGCATTTCACTATCTCTTTTAACAGTTATTACAACAGAAATACAAAAGTGACTATTGTGTGTGAGAAAAATACTATTAAGTGAAAATGAATAAATGGTCCAAAAACAAGTTGGCCATAAGTGACATTGAGAAATCAAACCCTAAGACAGTTACTGAATTCAAATCCTATATGGGCTCTCTCTAGATATTCTCTAGCTCCATCTACAGGTATATCTAATAGCACAATGAAATGAACTTATTGTTTGTAAGGATGAAAATATACAGCCTGGGAAGGACCCATGTCCCTCCAGACCAGACAGACCAGCAAGTTGGCCCCATACCAACTTTGCCTGTAGATTCCATGGCCTGCCTACAGCTGCTCACCGACTCCATGCTAATTCCATACCTTGTTTCCCTTGGCACTGTACAGGAGTAAGTGATTTGTGGAAGAATCCAACAACCAGTGGGAGAAGTTAACCCTGGAGAGCCAGCTGACTTCAAGAAAAGTATGAATGTGGTCAGCAGTTTCAGGAATTCCAGTGTTACTCTCCCAAAGTGCCCGAGAGGCAACCATTTGAGCTATGAACCACAACACAGGTGGTACACATTAGACCTGCTGAGATTAAGCTCAGGTCAGAGAGAATAAAACACCTGCTTGCTGAAGTGAGAAACCAGGTCTGTTGAGTGCTGCTATTAATGTTAGCAATCTGCTTGAACCTCACTCCCTTGACCTGTACTCAGGAATTCAGGAGACACTCCACATCTCAGCCTCCAGTTATAGCAGCCTGTGGTAAACGGACATCTGGAGAAGGGAAGGAGTCTCATAAATCCACAGGTCCTAAAGCTACAGGGAGAAAACTGATTTCCAGGATTTCAACACTGGAGATCTTTAAAAAAAACTATTCATTCAAAAACATAGAGGAACTTTTTGACTCAATCTTTTAATCTTTTTTTTTTTTTTTTGGTGGAACCAAGGATGACTCAATCTTTTCATATATACTATTTCTCTTTCCTTCAGATTTTTTCTTTTTTTCACTTAATTTTTTTCTTTCACTTTTTTTTATTTTGTGGATTTTACTGTTATGTATGTATGCATGTATGTATGAATGTATGTATGTATGTACTGGGAATTGAACTTGGGACCTTACATTTGCCAGGCAGGCACTGTGTCACTGTGTCACTGAGATATATATATATATATATATATATATATATATATATATATATATATATCTTCCATTTCTTGTTTGTTCTGTTCTTTGACTGTTTTCTACCATGAATTTCCTTTTACTCCTCAGTAGGATCCCCCATAGCATTCCTTTCTCTTTTCTTCTACCAATTCATTTTTCAAATTATATTTTTTTCATTCTCTGATTTCCCCATCCTTCTAGCTTTCTTAACTAGTATAATTATTACATTCTATGAATCTTAGGAAGCTAGTCAATTCTAAACTATGACTGTTTGAATATTTTCTATTGTTAGTAAATGTTTACTAAGTCTGTGCCACTTAGTAAACATTTACTATCAGTGAATATTTAGTTTGCCTTACTGTTTATACTATATAAAGTACAGATCTTCTTATGGTTAAGGATGACGCATTATGAGTTTCATTGGGTATATCAATATTTAGTTTGTCTTTGATGCTATCATTCATCACTGATTACTATAGTCAAAGTAAAATAATTGTTGCTGTTAATTACTATTGTCTGGATGGCAATATCTGGATTGTCTCTGGGTCACTAATAGGACTGTGACCCATTTTTGAAGAAGTGGGCACTGGAGCAAATACACTGCAGTCTCTTCTCCTAGAAAAATGAAAGGGCTGGATCAGAGATGAAGGCTAATAATTAGCCATACAAAAAGGTCATCAATAAAAGCAGATGTTGGGCTGAGAAGATGCCTACCAAGCTCAAGAACCCAGGTTCGATCCCTGGTACTGCATGCCGGGCTGATCAGGGTATACTGTGTTGTCAGAGAAACTGGGTATAGTGGTGTACACCCATAATCCCAGTGTTGGGGAAACTGAGACTGGAGGACCACTACAAGTCTGAGCTGCATAGTGAGACCCTGTACCAAATAAAAAAAGATGTAAAAGAACAAGAAAATATGAAAGATGGATCCAACTGCTGTTAAGACTCAAAGGTAACTAATATAACATCAACTGAAATTAGTGAAGATTCAGAAGAAAAGGGGAAATCACAACAGACACTGCTAAACTCCAGAATAGTAGCAACTATTTTACAAGCCTGTATGCCAATAAATTGGAGAATTCAGAAGAAACAGATTCTGGGGCTGGGGAGATGGCTCAGTGGAATAAGCACTTCCCTGCCAGGCACAAGGGTCTGAGTTCAATCCCTGGTTCTGCAAAAAACAAAAAAACAAAACAAAAAACAAAACAACAAAAAACAAAAACAAAAGAAGAAACAGATTCCTAGATACACTTGAATTACAAAAGTGAAACAAAAAATGAAAACTATGAATAATCCAGTAAGTGGCAATGAAATTGAAGTAGCAATAAAAATCTACAAAAAATCAAGGTCTGATGATTCTACAAGAAATTCAAGGAAAATCTAATATCACTATTCTTCAAGCTCTGTAAAGAAACTGAAAAGGAAAGCATTTCTGGAAGCTAGCATTACCATGATTTGAAAATCAGACAATGATAGAGAAGTATGGTCAAAAAAGAGTACTGTAGGGCAATCTCTTTTGTGAATACAGGTACAAAAATCCTGAACAAATTACTAGGAAACTGCATACAACAAATTATCAAAAAGATCATATGTTATGACTAAGTAGGCTTCAATCTCAGGCATGCAAGGATGGTTCAACATTTGCAAATTAGTAAATGTAATACATCACATAAGTAGGATAAAAATGACATAATCATTTCAACTGACACAGATAAAACCTTTAACAAACTATGGAGAAAATTGAAATCTTTCCCTCTAAAATCAAGAACAAGGCAAAGAGGTCCACTATCAGGACTAATGTTCAATTTAATACTTGAAATATTAGCCACAGCAGTGTACGTATAGGAAAAGATGAAGTCACATTAACACTATTTGTAGAGGACATAATCTTCTACATAGAAGACTCAAACTATTCCACCAATAGACTCCTAGAGTAAACAAACAGCAAGTTAGCAGGATATAAAACCAACATAAAAAAGTCAATGGTGTTCCTGTGTATCACTCATGATCTCACTGGAAACAAATTAGGAAAAAAAATACCATTCACCTTAGTATTAAGAAAAATCAAATTCTTAGGAACTAACCTCACCAAGGAAGTAAAGGACCTCTACAACAAAGACTCCAGTACTTCAAGGGGGAGGAGGAATCTGAAAACGAAAAGATATCCTCTGTTCCTAGATAGGCAGATCTAATATAATCAAAATGGCCACATGTCCAAAACTGATAAACAGATTAAATGCAATTCTAATGAAAATATAACAGTATTTGTGCCCCACAGAACTACAGAATCCTAAAATTTATACAGAACCACAAGAGACCTGAAATAGCAAAGGTAATTATGGATAATAAGCAAAGAATGCCAAATTTAAAAATATCAAATTTAAAAATATATTACCAAGTAGCAGTCATTAAAAACAGCATGGTACTGACTCAGAAACAAGACACGGAGATCAGTGGAACAGAACAGAAGATACAGAAACAATCCTGAGCAAGTTGAACTATTCGATCCTTCCAAATAAAGATAAACTTTTTAATAAATGGTGCTGGGAAACAGGCTGTTGAAGATGGAATCTAGACCCAGTGTCTTAATTTTTATTATTAATAGTATTCTTATTTTAAAGAGAAAAAAATAAAACAAAACTTCAAAGCATTAGGAAGGTAATAATAGCTAATACAATGCATACTGTAACCTTTACTCATAGTACACAACACAGGAACTTAACTGTCCAAACAATATTAGCAAAACAACAGGGCTAATATTTGGTAGTCTTAGCACCTGCCTGATGAGCACAAGGACCCCAGTTAGATCCCTGGTACTGTATGCCATGCCAGTCCCAGAATCCTGGGTGTGCCATGCTGGCCCCAAAACCGGGTGTGATGGTACACCCCTATAATGCCAGCACTGGAGAGGCTGAGACAGGTATCACTACAAGTTTGAACTGTGTGGTGAGACTCTCTACCAAATAACTAATTAAAGAAATAAGCACAAACCTTTCTTTTCAATGAATTAAGAGAAATCAGTAGCATAATTATCTTAACTATCATATATATATTTATGTTTCTTCCCCTTTTCTCCTTTCCCCATTCCAGTTTCTTTTTATAGTATTTATTATACATTTTGGATCTTATTCTTTCACCTTCTCACACTAGGGAGACAATACGTTTGCACAGACACATTATCTTTCACCATGTTACTAAACTAAAATCAAAACAAAGATATAAATCTTAAAACAGAAACACTTTATCTGCTGTTGATAAAATAGGTAAAACTCTTTAAGCTAAAGGTACAGACAAAGACTTTATGAGCAGAAGCCCTGTTACCCAATAAACAGAACCAAGAATCAACAAACAGGATCATATCAAATTAAAAAGCTTTTTTTTAAAATAAACTTATTTCTTTTTTAAATCATTTATTTATTGGCAGTGCCAGAGATCGAACTCAGGAAACTGCACTTGCCAGACAGGCGTTTATACCACTGAGCTATATCCCCAGTCCCTATTATTCACTTATTTATTAGGTACAGGGTCTCACAGGTCAGACTTATAGTAATCCTCCTGTCTCAGCCTCCCCAGCACTGCAATTACAGGTGTGCATCATTTTGTCTGGTTTTGGTGGCCAGCATGGCACTTTCAGGGTTCTGGGGCTAGCATACAGCATGTTTTACCAGGAATTGAACCCAGGTGTTTGTTCTTTCTTGGCAGGCTCAGACTGCCAAGCTATCTCCCCAGCCCCTTAAAAAGCTTTAAACAGCAAAAGAAACAATCCAATAGAGTAAACAGACAACCTACATAGTGAGAAAAATGTTCACCAGGTATGCCTCAAACAGAATATCTACGAATATATAAAGAACTAAACACAAAAACTTAGGCCCTCCCTCCAAATAAAAGACTCATTCAAAATATGGGCAAGTGAGCTGGGTGTGGTGCACATGTCAGCACTTTGAAGGTTGAGGCAGGAGGATCACCAGAGTTCAAAGCCAAACGGTCATAAAGTGAATTCAAGGCCAGCCTGAACTCCATAAGGAGACACTGTCTCAAAACAAACAATAGAATGAAATAAAGGGAAGAAAAAGTAGGGGGAAAAAGAGAAAAGAACAAAGAAGATTAATAACACGAATAGACACTATTTGGAAGAAGACTCAAATGGTTGATAAATATATTTTAAAATGCTCAGTCTGGGAAAATGGCTCAGTGGAATAAGCGCTTCCCTGGCAAGTGCAATGATCTTAGTTCAATCCCCGGTTCTGCAAAAAAAAAAAAAAAAGTTCAACTTTTCTGGCCACTAGAGAAACAAAAAGAGAACACTGAGAGTTTATATTACTCCAGATAGAATATCTGAATTATCATCAAGAAATCGAATAATAGCAAAATGCTACAAAGGCTGTGATGAAAAAGGAATTTTTGTATTGCTGGCGAGAATATAAACTAGTACAAGTACTATGGAAATCAGGAGAGAGATTCCTCAAAAAACTAAAGCTAAAAATTCAATGTGATCTAGTTATAGTGGGCCCTCAACTTGCAACCAACCTTACATATTAACAATTTGGATTACAACTGGAATTGTAGGCATACTTTACCAAAGTCTTGAGTTATAACCTAAATTGCTAGCTGCTTATGCCAGCTGCTTATGCATTGGTAAATACTTATTATGCTAGAAAAGTTTACGTAAGGGTCAGAGAAAGCCCAGATGCATGTCTTTATGGACATGATTTTGGTCAGGCTTTACATAATTGCTGAATACTGTTAGCAAAATGGCTCCAAAAAAGCTAGATAAGAAGCTAAGGAAGGAAAAAAAAGGGAAACAAAACAATCACAATGTAGAAAAGGATGGAAGTTATGGAGATATATGAGGCATTTATGTGACAGACCTCACTAATAGGTATAGCATGTTAAAATCCACCATCTAGGTTATCTTGGTTATCTTAAGATTTGTATAAGGAAGCAAATGTTGCTAAGCAAGTTACTTAAGTTAGTAAATCTATTATTAGTGTGGATAAATGAAAGGCTGCTGGCCAGTTACAGCGTATCTAAGTCTACCATTTGTGAAAAAGTTAGAACTATACATGCAGATCTCATAACGGATAATCCATCAATGAGTGATAATAGTGAAATATTTCATGCCACTAAGGGGGGATTAGAATTTTAAAGTTAAAATTGGGGTTTGTAGTGTAACTAGGCAATGGTGAAGGCGGCCAGTGTTGATAAAATGGCTGCTGAACATTCCATACACCACTGTGAAATGATGACAGAGAGAAATGGCTTTTGAGCTCAAGTTTTCAACTGCGATGAAACTGGCCTTTTCTGGAAGAAAATCCAGGATGAGAAAAAAGGCATATTACTATATGTTAATTGAGTAGTAACCTCAGGATAAAGTCTCTCTTGGTTTATCACTCTAAGACCCCCTACAGTGTTCAAAAAAACATGAAGTCATAAAGAATATGCTAGGGGTCATGTGATACTCTAATGCAAAAGTGTGGCTAAGAAGAGTTCTTTTTCTTGAGTGGATCAGGGAGGCCTTCTGTCCTACTGTTAAGAAATATGGACAGGACAAAGATATACCCATCAAGGCTCTTCTCATCCTAGATAATGCTCCTGCTCACCCACAAGATGTGGAAGAACTGACTGAAGAATTCCATGGCTCTTAGTTGAATTCCTTCCACCTAATACAAATCTACTGCAGCCTATGGACAGCAGGTAAGAGCTAATTTTAAGAACCTATATACAAAGAACTGTTCCTGAAGTGCTTTCAGAGGGTTTCAAATACAGATTTAACCCTCATAGAATTCTGGAAGGAATATTAACACTCTTCCTGTGTGTGTGGTTCATTGAGAAATTCTGGGCCAATGTTTAAAGACACTAAGATCTTCCTGTAAAAAAGTGTGGCCTAAAATTATAGAGGAGAAGGGCCAGCCAGGTAGCTCAGCAGACTAAAGCACCTGGTTAGGCAGAGTGCAGTGACTGGGGTTTGATCCCCAGTGTGCTGTGCCGGCCCTGCCCCCAGGGAGCACTGAAATGGCAATTGATTCCCCCCCCCCATATTAGGGATTGAACTCATAACCTTGAGCTCACCAGGCAGGCACTTATGCCACTGAGTTATCTTTCCAGCCCTGAGACGGCAACTGAGACTGGGTGTGGTGACACACACCTGTAATCCCAGCCCTCAAAAGGGTGAAAACAGGAGAATCCCTACAAGTCTGATCTATGTACTGAGACCCTGTGGAACCTATACTAAAAAATACATAATAAAATAAAATAAAATTATACAGAAGAGAGACTCTGACAAGTATGTAGAGGAGCCTGAACCTTCAATTGATCCTGTGGTTGATGACACTGCTGCTATAGTTCATATGCTTGTACATAGACAGCAGTGATGTTGAGGAACTGGTGGATGAACACTCAGAGAAATTATCTACAGAGGAACTTCAGCAACTTTTGGATGATCAGGAGAGAACGGCAGCCAGAGAGCAGCTGAAGAAAAGGGGGAATATTAACAATCAGTGCAGCAAAGTTCTTCTTTTGAGATAAAGGAAATCTAGTTGCTGAAAGAGAGCAGTGGGGAAGGAGGATGGCAGATATCATAGCTAGACTCCAAGAGGACGAGATCTACAAGCGTGTGATATGGGAGGGCCCAGGAGAACTCCCTGACTTTCAAGATGGAACCAAGGCCACGTTCCACTACTGGACACTGCACAGCGACAACAAGGACACTATGCTGGATGACAGATGGGCACGGGGCAAGCCCATGGAGCTCATCATCAGCAAGAAGTTCAAGCTGCCTGAGTGGGAGACTATTGTGTGCACCATGCGTGAGGCGGAGATCGCCTAGTTCCTCTGTGACTCCAAGCAAGTGGTTCTCTATCCGCTGGTGGCCAAGAGTATCCAAAACATTGCTGTAGGCAAGGACCCGCTGGAGGGCCAGCAACACTGCTGGGGCATCACCCAGATGCATGAGCACAGCTCCCTGGGTCACACTGACCTGTACGCTCTGCAGCAGAACCCACAGCCCAGCATCTCCCACATTTCAATGCTGAAGGTGGAGAGCCCTGGCACATACCAGCAGGACCCATGTGCAATGACAGACGGTGAGAAAGCAAAAGCAGTGCTGCTAATCCACCAGGAGGGCAACCGTTTGTACTGTGAGGGGAATGTGAAGGAGGCGGCTGCCAAGTACTATGACACCATTGCCTGCCTTAAGAACCTGCAAATGAAGGAGCAGCCTGGGTCTCCTGACTGGATACAGCTGGACCAGCAGATTACACCCCTGCTGCTCGACTACTGCCAGTACAAGCTAGTGGCCGAAGAGTACTACAAAATACTTGACCACTGCTCCTCCATCCTCAACAAATATGATGACAATGTCAAGGCCTACTTCAAGCGGGGCAAGGCCCATGCAGCTGTGTGGAATGCCCAGGAGGCCCAGGCAGACTTTGCCAAAGTGCTCAAGGTGAGCCCCGCCCTGGAGCCCATTGTGAACCAAGAATTGCAGCCTTGGAGGTGAAGATCCAGCAGAAACACAAGGAGAGAAGGCCCACTTTCCGGGCACTTTTTCCCACTGATGGCCTTAGCCCTATCCTCAGTGCTACCCCACTGCTGTGCTGCCAAGCATGTTGCCACCACTACATCTTGCTTCTCTGTATATAAAGGCCTTATTTATCTCAAAAAAAAAAAAAAAATAAAGGAAATCAGGGCTGGGGAGATAGCTCAGCAGGGTAAGTGCTTGCCTGGCAAATGCAAGAGCCTGAGTTTAATCCCCAGTTCTGCCAAAAAGAAAAAAAAAAGATCTGAAATAAAGGAAATCTTTTTTAAAAAAATGTATAAAGCTACAAACATTTATAGAGAAGATCCTCCCAGACAGAGAAAAAGCCCATTGCTTAATGACAATGTCATGTTAGACCACAAAGGAGTGTTAAAGACAGAAACAGATAACCTTAGACTATTTTTCTAGTTCTGAAAAGAATGAGACCTAGTAAGCAAGAAGCAGGTGCTAGTGGGCTACAGACTCTCCCAAGGAGAAAAAGGACACCAGAGACAAGATTCTGATGTTCTTAGGGAAGGGGACTCTTCTTCTAAACAATACTTTAATCACCTACTATCATTCTCCCTTCTTGTAAGTCAAAAATATCAACTTGAATGATGAGTACAATATGAAATCAGTGTTTCTGTTAAATTATGCACATTATACAACCCCTTTTTATTATGCAAAGGTTAGTTAAGGGATGCTCTGGGAAGTTCAGAACACATCACAGGTATGTCCATTTTTTTAATGGGAAAAATAGTCTTGACTTACAACCAACTTGAAGTACAACCAGCCCCTATAAAAATGAGTTCATGAGTCAAGGTCTACTGTATCTCTCTTTTAGGTATCTTCCCGAAAAGAGTTAAAAACATATCATTGTGATGGGTGGATACATGTGTTTATAGTAGTACCACTCATAATATCTGAATCTTAGAAGTGACCTTGATGTCCACCAATATATAAACAAAGAGAACATAATACTTAAACACAATGAAGTACTACTCATCATAACAAGATAAACTTGGATATAATCTTAAGTGAAATAAATCAGATATAAGCTTAAATATATTATGGTTTCTTTTATATGAAAACTCTAAAACATAAAGAGCAAAACAAAAGACAATGGGAATGGGAATAGATGATCTTTCTCAAATGATAAAGATGGTAAGGGATAGGAAGGAGGTGAGAGGGAGTTAAGATGAAGGGAATTAAGATGGTTTTGTATATATCCCAACTCCTCACAAGGAATGTAATCTATGTGTACTGCAAATGTGTATTAATGAAAAATAAAACTTAAAAAAATACATAATTTTAGTTATTACTATAACTGATTTGAAAAATGGTTCCCTTCCCAAATCCCCAGTCTTAGGATCAAACCCAGGGCCTTTGCAGTAAATTATATCTCTAGCCCTTTAACATTTATTTTGAGACAGTCTCTAAATCATTATATTGCCCAAGCTGGGGCTAACCAGATAACTCAGCCAATGAAAGTGTCTGCTTAGGCAGAGCTCAGTGACCGGGTTCGATCCGCAACATACTCTGCTGGTCCTGCCACCGGGGTGTGCTGAGAGGGCAACTGAGACTGGGCGTGGTGGCATGCATTTGTAATCACAGCTTTTGGGAGGCTGAAAATAGGAGGTTCACTATGAGTCTGAACTGTGTGGTAAGACCCTATGAACACTGTACTAAATACATAAATTAATTAATTGCCTAAGCAGGGCTTGTAGTTGAGATCCTTCTGGCTCAACCTCCCAGAATGTTTGGGCTACAAGCATATGTTGTCAGTTCCAGCTTTAACATGGTCTGTTCTTACCAAACATGATTTGATTTTTATTAGCTTCCAATTAAAAACAGAAAAAGATACTCATTCTTGCTTAAGTGTGTTAAATATGGTTAACATAACTATACATTGCACATTATGACTGTGATTAGAAAAAAAACAAACCTGAGCCAGGCGTGGTGGCACAGGCCTGTAATCCCAGCACTCGGGAGGCTGAGGCAGGAGGAATGTTGCGAGTTCAAGACCAGCCTGAGCTACAAAGTGAGCTTAAGGCCAGCCTGAACTGCATAGTGAGACCCTGTCTCAAAAAGATGAAAAAAAAAAACAAACCTAAGACAAATTTCTGATTGAAATGCCACTTAGTGTTTTCAAGGATATTCATAAGCACCTCCATACTTTATCCTTTCTCCCAAAAGTTTCTCATAAACAATCATAAGTTTCAAAATGAAGCCCTTGTATCAGATATTGTACTTTTATGTTTAGTCTTCACTCTTTCCATTTAAATGTGATATTTTGGACAGATAATATAATCATACAATTTAAAAATTTAAGTTGCAAAACAGTATTTATTGTGCACTGAGTGTATCACTCCCCCAAAATTATTATGTTGAAAATCTATCCCCCAATGTGATGGTATTAGGAAGTGTGATTAATGGATAAGCCCTTTTCAATGGTACATTTATTTGATTTTTGTTTGTCTGATTTTTTTGAGACAGGTACTTGCTACACAGTGCAGGCTGGCCTTGACCTTATTATGTAGCCCAGAATGGCTACGCATTTGCAGAGACCTGTTTGCCTCAGTTCCAAGAAGTGGGCTTACAGGCATGTACCACCACACCCACCACTGAAAGATCTCTGGACAGCAACCTGATTCTTTGTCCCACATAACAGAATACAACAAAAGCTGTCATTCTCTAACAAAGAAAGTCCTCCCTAGAACCTGACTGTGCTGGTTCCCTGACCTATGTCACTCCAACATACACATCTTCCAGACTGTGAAAAATAAATCTCTGCTGTCTGTGAGTCACTTAGTCTATGATACTTTTTAAATAATATTTTGAACCAAGAAGTATATACTCCTTTAATTCTACTTCCGAATTACCTGGCTCCTTTTTCAAAAGAATTTAAAAGCATTGTTTTGCATGCATCCACAAGCAATATGTATTTAGGAAATACATTTGTTTACATCTGAACAACAATGGTAGCAAATTACGTATGGTCAGCACCCTTTTCACTAGATCTCTCTTGTAAACATATTCTGCAAAATTATACTCGAGTTTTGTATGCAAAAGCAGAAGTGTAACTCAAAGGTATTCAAAAGCAGATATGTAATATAATTAATGCTAACATCTCCACATCATTTAGTTTTCCACCTTATTTTTTGCAATAAATAAAATTACAATGGTATCCTATATGGATGGCGTTTCTAGATTTTTCATATTGGGCTGGTACTTTTATTTTGCCTATTAAAATAAATGTGACTGGTCAAAATCAGTTTAAAAATCTACCTTAGTTTCCATGTTGAGGAGATGAAGTCCTTTTATGTTCACTCCAACATACACAGGGATGACTTTATGATTACTGGGGCTTGCCTTTGTAAATATCTGTCCTGTGAAAAAAGCTGCTCCATATGTAGGAATTTCCCAACAATTCTGTAAGAACATGCGCTGTAGGTGGTGCATTTCTTTACTGATGCCCTCACTTGTACTAAGATTCTAAAAATAAATGAGGTAAAATAAAAACAAAATAGATGAGAATTACGCCTTAACTACAAAGATCAAATAACTAATATTTTAAAGCAAAGTTGTTCTCAGAGAAGAAAATTATGGCAATAGTACTTATTCTTTTGTATTTTGAGTATTAAAAATATTGTCTATTCTATTAAATTCAAAATATCTCAGGCAGGGATAGTATATTATTTCAAATTTTATCTCATCTTTATCATAGTATTTTCAACATATGGAAGATACTTAGTAAAAGATTCTACATTACTAAAAATAAAAATTCTTACTGCAGTACTTTCAGTTTCTCATAGTATAAACAAAAAGGATCTACTTTTAGTTTTCAAGATTATGAACTTAATGTATCTATACTTAAAACATTAATAGCATTTTAAAAAAATCAATGAGCCTATCAAATGTCTTATATCTGGTAAACAACTTACCTTGTATTCATGAAGTATTCGATTTGTCCAATGAGGGGCTTTACTTTTCAATTTGGTAATAGGTACAATGGATTTTAGATTTTCTTCACTGTAAGCACACATGTCAACATCTTTTAAACAAGTCATCTTTAGTAACTAACACATACTAATCCTGTCACTAATGGCCTTAAGTAACGTTTTTTAATCTGCAAAATATTGTTTTAAAGTATCAGAGAACTTAAAATGTAGAGTTTAAACTTTGAGGCAAAAATATTTCCCAATGCTCAAGCCATCAATTTAGACAATATTTCTTCTTTCAAAATCAGAAAGTAGGGGCCAGGGAGATGGCTCCGTGGAATAAGCACTTCCCTGGCAAGCACAAGGGCCTGGGTTCAATCCCCAGTTCCGCAAAAAAAAAAAAAAAATTCAGAAAGTATTTTTGAAAACTGAGTACTTGCTTTGGCAGTATGCATCCTAAAACTGAAAACAATAAACTTAAATGTGTTTAATATCTCAATGTTTTCTCTCAGAGTGAACATGAAACTGGTTTTACAGTGAAATTTTTTAGTGTTTTTGCTTTATGAAAAAATTTTTTACTACATATACAAGTCATGTTTATTTTTGGTGGAACGGGGGTCAGGCCCTTGCACTTGCTGGGTAAGCGCTTATTCCACTGAGCCATCTTCCTGGCCTCAAGTCAGGTTTTAATAACTTTTTTAAGCATACGAAAAGAAAAAAGAAACACAAAATATGGGATATTTCCATATAAGGAAAATGAGTTTACAAAGTAAAACTTTTGGAATTCCTGAAAAAAATTTTATTTATAGATGTTTGCATTTCATATAATTTACATTGTTTTGGGGGAATTGTTACATATAAACTAAGAATTCTTTTCACATAATAGTTTGGGTTTTCCCTTTTTTAAAAAATTTAGCACAGGGTATACATTACATACAGACCCTATGTAATGATAGGGTCTCATTACATAGATCAGACTTGTAGTGATCCTCCTGTTTTCAGCCTCACAAGCCCTGGTATTATAGGCACAGGTTCACACCACCACACCCAATCTCAATAGCTATCTCAGTGCGCCCTGTGGGCAGGGCCGGCACACTGGGGATCAAACTCAGCCACTGTGCTCTACCTATGCAAATGCTTTAGTTCGCTAAGCTATCTGGCTGGCCCTCCCCTATCATTCAAAGACTTGTACTTTAATTCACACCAATATATATTTTCTAGTAACATTTAAAAACCTTGGTTAAAAGAATTGAGTAAAACATGCCTTACTTACTTCAGAAAACCTTGCTTGTGTTTCTTACTTTCATAATTTCCATAAACGATTTGCAGTAACAGACTTGCCAATGTTATCAGTTTAGCATCAGGAGTGGTATAAAAGCCCTTCAGTAAATTATATCTGGCTTCATCGAACAGAATAAGAATAGCTAGAGGGTCTTCAATCTTAAAAGAAAATGTATAATCTCATTACTAGGCTACAATTCCCTTTTAAAAATATACAACTTGCTATTGTCTAATAAAGGAAAAGACAAACTTATAGAATTTTATCTTTCTGCGCTGTCACTATTTGGGGCAGGAGCTGGCAAAATCTTTCAAAGGAAGCGAGTACCATTTTGTGCTCCACTTTTGTGAGCCACTTAATTTCTGTCCCCACTACTCAGTCCTGCCATTATAGCATGGTGCAGCAGCAAGCAACATGCGGATTACCAGGTATGGCAGTGCTCCAGACAACTTTTTAATAGGTAACAAACTGAATTCTGGACAATTTTCACATGACATGAAATATTGCTCTTTGGAGTATTTTAATCATTAGAAAGCATAAGTAAGTATTCTTATCTTTTAGGGTATATGAATATAGGTACAAGGCAGAATATATTCATAGGTTGCAGTTTGCTAACACTGGACTGACGTAATACTAGCATCAGTTTGTGGATATAGACAATTTTTGGTATAATTTTAGCCAAAGATTTACATTTCTAAAACTTTTTTCTATTATCTATATTTCATATAATAGTGAACCTCAAATAATATAAAAATGTGTCAGCTGTTGTATCAATATAAAAGAAAGTATCAAAAAGAAAAAATACAACTTTTTGTTTTGATTTATTGGGGTTTTTTTTGTTTGTTTTTTTATTATGTAGTCCAAGTTAGCTTGCAGTAATCCTTTCTCAGCATCTGTAGTGTTGAAGTTATAGGCATGTGTCACTATACACACAGTGACAAATACAAATTTAACCAACTACAGAAATGACACCTGAAAGGCTTTGACAAACATAAAGAGCTTGTTTGAAACCAAAGATTTTAAATTTTATTTAAACAATAAACTTTGTAATATCAAATAACATTAAGGAGTATAGTTTTTTTAACTGAAAGAAACTTATCCAGTAAGATTAACAAATATTGAGAAATGCTAGTTTATAGAACATATTTCTACTTGGAAACAATTACCAATTGCAAAGTTTCTGAAAAATAAAGTATTTCAAATATTATAAGCTAGAAAACAGAATTTTGTTTAGCTAAATTCTGTTTGTCAGCTTCTAATATTCTTGAGAACATTACAAAAAGAAAATGAAACAACATAATGAAAATACAAAGATGAGCGGACCATTTTAAATTTAAAAAGACTAAGAAGCCACTTATAAACCTTGACAATATGTGCTTATGAGCTTGTGAAAATATTAGGAAAAATCTGAATTTGGACATTATTATGGAAATATTCATTTTATTAGGCTGAAAATTGTATTATGGTATACAGGTATGTCTTTATTGAGGTATGCACACTTGTTCTTACAAAATAAGCACAGATAAAGTATAATGATGTCTGCAATTCAATTCAAAATGGTTCACAAAGGAAAAATAAGAAATTAAAAGATAAAGTATGAATCTAATAAATGAGCTTATGGAGTGAATTGTATTTTTTCAACTTTTCTTTGGCTTTTTGTTACAGTGTTCACTATGTAGTTTAAGCTGTTCCTAAACTCACTAGGTAGCCCAAGTTGGCCTTGAACTCCCAGTGATTCTCCTTCCTCAGTCTCCCAACTGCTGGGAATAGAGGCATGCACTATCATGCCTGGTTTTCTTAAAATGTTGGGGGAAAAAGTCTATTTTGTACTAAAATCTGAGTTGCAGCCAGGTGTTGTGGTTCATTCCTGTCATGCCAGCGCTCAGGAGGCTGAGGCAGGTGGATTGTAAGTTGAGGCCAGCTTACACTGCATGACAAGTTCAACAAGTTCAAAGCCAGTTTGAATTATATGAGAAACTCCATCTCAAAACAAACAAAAAAACAAGAACAAAAACAGATTTGATAAAATTGAAAGAAATGACTGGGTAATAGATAAAATTCCAAATACTGGGCCAGCCAAATAGCTCATCAGATTAAAGTGCCCACAAACAGGCACAGGGGCCAGGGCTCCAGGCCTGCTGTGCTGGCCCCACCCCCAGGGTGCACTGAGCCTTCAAGGGCCCACTGAGAAGGTGGTTGAGACTGGGTGTGGTGGTGCGCACCTATAATTCCAGCTCTTGAGAGGCTGTAAACAGGTGGATCACTATGAGTCTGATATAGTAGTGAGATCTGGAAAACCCTGTAACCCTTCCCTAAAATACAAAAATAAATAAAATTCCAAATATTATGAGTTTTGATCAAAACTATTCTTTTTTATTCCAAGCAAGGCTGTTGTTATCCTAGCATGATGCTGTATAATGAATACAATTCTGTTTTTCAAATTATATAAACAGTAATTTCTCAATTCTATATTAAAAGGCTGAAAACATTTTACCAATGATCATGATATGCTGATTTACCTTAGTAATTACTAAGCCTTCTTTTTACCTGAGTCTACCTTATAATATGCAATTTATAATCTACATGTTATTGTAAATGCTTCTATCCTCCATCAGATAATTTAAAAACATTACATGAGTAGAGAAGGTAGATGAATATACTGAGATTACTTGAGGATTTTTTTTTTTTTCTGAGACAGGGTCTTATTGTATTCTAGTCCAGACTGGCCTTAACTCACAGCTAAACTCCTGCCTTAGCCTTCTGACTGCTGGGATTACAGGTACATGCCACTACACTCAGCATACATGATAATTTCTAACAAACATCATTAAAAATTATAATCATATCTCTTTTTTAACGTATTCAGTATAGAGTCTATAGGGTCTCACTACATAGACTGGAATTGTACTGATCCTTCCTGTTTTTCAGCCTCCCAAGTGCTGGGATTACAGGCATTCACCGCCATACCAATCTCATTTACCATCTCAGGTTACCATGGGGTTGGGGCTGGCAAGGCAGGCCGTGGCCTTTGAGACTGTCTAAGCAGGTGCTTCAATCTGCTGAGCAATCTGGCTGGCCCCCTGTGAAACTTTTTAGCCATATTAGTGGTCTAACTTCTCTGGCTACAATTTCTAGTATACCACTAAATCACAGTGCTTAAAGGGAACTCTTACACTGTTCTTTGATTACAGAAACAAAGTTTTAAGTCTTTTTACCTTTGAGCATGATGTTAGCTATGGGTCTTCCAAAAAAATGAATTTTTTTTAACTTCGTTAAAATACTGAGTTTATTTCACTTAAATATTTTTGTCTCCCCACCATCTCCATGTCTGGCCACCACTACTGTCTTCTCATAACATTCCATACATACTTAAAATCAAGTAAAGGTTGGAGTGCCCTCTTTAAAAATTAAACAGGCATTTCAGACAACACATCCTTTGTAATAGGACCTAGACAACATTTATCAAACATAGTAGGGGAAGTTCTCACTTTGCATTATACAAAGGATAGCCAGACAACAACTGTTACAGAAATGAGTAAGACAGCAAATTCTAACAAACTAAACTGTTTTCTTTTTTTGGTGGAACCAGGGCTTGAATTCAGGCAG
Source organism: Ctenomys sociabilis (assembly GCA_004027165.1). NCBI lineage: Eukaryota > Metazoa > Chordata > Mammalia > Rodentia > Ctenomyidae > Ctenomys > Ctenomys sociabilis. The sequence continues at coordinate 39,228 of PVKA01001060.1, read as the reverse complement.
TTGAGCTTGCCAGGGAAGTGCTTATTCCACTGAGCCATCTCCCCGGCCCTAAACTCTTTTCTTAAAGAGACTTTCTTCACTGCTAGAGCTCTTGAATAGCCTCCTGGTCAGTCATCTGGAAGCAGTTCTTCACATAACTGATGAACTTGGCTTCTGCTTCAGTATGAGAATCACCTTTTTCTATACTTTCTTGCATTTCTGCTTTAATGCCTCCTATGGAAATAGGTCATTTGGGAGTTTTAGGAGTCTTTCCCTTTTTTTTTTTTGAAGGATTCCTGGTGTTTTGATCTTGGTGTTGATGGTTTTCAGTCTTTTTCCATTCTGCTTTGATTTCTGTGCATTTTTGGCTAGAGTATCTCATATCAATCTCTTCACTGGAGCTTTCTCTTTAGTGTTCTCATCATCAAAATCTTCCTCCTCCTCCTTCTCCTCCTCACTTTCATCAGCAGCAAGTTTTACTTATTTCTGTGGAACCTTACTACCACCTCCAGGGTAGACTGCTTTCCAGATATACTTAAAAGAGTTTAACATTCTCTACCTCCTCATCTGATTCTGCATCTTTCTCCACAGCCTCTAAGTGCTGTCCGCTAATATACAAAGGTCCTGGACCATACTTCAACCTTAAGACAACAGGTGGTATAATTTCAGTTCCTGAGGTTAATCCTTAGCTGAAAACATTTTCAAAGTTGACAGTGTTACTTTAATTTAGTTCATAGCCTCTATATCAATGTGCAATTCATCCTCTGTACCAGCCACTAAACTGACCATGCTTAATAACAAATGGTGCTCATTTTCATCCTTATCCACCTTAAAGTGGTAATCTTTGTCAGCCTTTGGTTCATAACAAAGAGAGTTCTGGGGTCTCAAGGGGCTCATGTCCACACCCATGCACTCTTCCATGGAGCAGTGGCACACTCTTATGTGAGAGAAGGCATGGAAGTGAATGCGTCCTGCTCCACAGAACAGGTGTACAGGGATTCATGACAAGGAAAGCCATAAATGCATTTTGTCATTTTAAGCAAGTCCTTTAGTTTTTTGAGTTTCTATCATGAACACTTTTTTTTTTTTTTTAATTTTTAAATCTATTAGTACACAGTTACAGGGGACTATTTTTTATTTTGATAGTTACCACTATATTTAGGTTAAGTGCATAACACTTAAAGTGGTTATAATCTTTCTCCTTGGTTTCTTCCTTGTCCCATTTGCCATTAGTAAGCTATTATTTCACGTCTTCTCTGAAACATTATTCAGATGACAGCATAAAGTACTTGTTTGGGACAAAACTTTCTATCAAATTTAATTTCTATTCTTCTTCTTCTTTTTTTTTTTTTTTTACTACCCATGTAGTTTTCTGCTTTAAACAAGAAGAGTTACTTATCCCATACCTTCTTTGGAATTAAAATTTACACAACTGATTAGCTCTCAAGTTTACTTTTGGTACCACTTCCTATTCTTAAAAAAAATTGTAGACATTCATTTCTTATCTGATTGCTAATTTTTATTTTTTATAGTATCTGTTTCTTTCTTAAAATACAATTACAATGAGAATGAAAAAGAAAAAAGTACCAAAAATGGGTTTTGTAACTGAAACTGTACAAACACCACTGGAATTTAAGGACTGAACAGAAAAACAGAAGTAAAACAACTTAGTACAGGAATAACACAGTTTCTGTCTCTACTGTCTATGGTAGATACTCAACAGATTTTGCGCATTTAAGTGACTGTAAGTAAGATTTCTGAGCAAACCTTTTTTTCAACTTCCAAAGGAAGTCTCACATCTCTTCTTAGGAAAAGCTGTGGCGTTTCTCTTTGGGGATCCAAATTAGTTAGTTCAGCAAGTATTTCTGGCCAGTCATGAACATGTTGCAAAGGTTTATGGTAAGGTTTAAGCTGAAGGCCTGAAAAACATCTTTCCTTTTATAAATGGTAATGTAAAAATCAATCAATCATATCAATGCAAGAAATGTCATATTCAACTAGCTCTACAAAAGCACCAAATATATATAAAGGTCTAAATTTAAACGATTGCTTAATCATTATTGCTTTCTAATTTATAGGCATATCACTTTTAGAGATATAAGTGAAGTTGTTTTTTTTTTTAAATATCCACTGACTTTTTTATTTTTCACTAATTTTTGTATTTTTAGTATAGGGTCTACATGGTCTTACTATACAGATTAGACTTGTAGTGATCCTCCAGTTTTCAGCCACCCAAGAGCTGGGATTACAGGCTAGCCCAACACACCCAGTCTCATTCTCTTGTCTCAGCATGCCCCAGAGGCAGGGCTGACACAACAAGCTGGATAACTGAAACTTTTAATTCCATTATAGTCTATCAACTATGACATAATGAATATACTGCTCAAATTACTTTAATTATACCATGAGATAACCAACCACATCAATCATTAATTGCATACATTTCTATAATACTGTGACAGATCTACAGTGACATTAGGTTGATTTTAACTAAAAAGGTTACATGGAAACTAATGTACAGAATACATCTGTATTATTCTGAGGTTAAAACAGAAAATAAAGACAAATTTTATGGGTCATATGTTTAATGACATTAAAATCAAATGCCAGCATATGAGCAGAAAAATTTGGGCTCTTGCACCTCACAAAATGCTTTGGAAAAAGCAAGAAAGGGGGCATAGGAACTTACCTGTTTCAGCAATTTCAACATTAATAATTTATATAAAAGAGAACACAGTATTATTTTATATTTAAAAGTCAATAATTTAAAAAAGGCAATAATAAATGTTATATGAAAGTTTACCAACATATTCCCAAAAATGAATAATATGGTTTGAACAACAAAATAAACTTTCTTACTAAGGTTTTCTGAACAAATCCAAATAGTGAAATACTGCTGAGTTTCTTGAGAGAGACGCATGCCTTCCATTATCTGCTGTACTGTGGTATTATTTCCATGCTTCAATTCAACAGAACGATATGATCCATCCATTCTGTATATTCGTACTTTTTCATACTGAGACAAAAAATAATTATACAACCTGCTTAAAAATTATGTATCACACTCAAGAAGATACTTTACTTCTTTTCTTTTTCTTTTATTTTTGAGACAAGATTTCACTATATAAGGGCTGACCCTCTGCCTCAGTCTCCAGCATGCTGGATCATAGGCCTGTGCCACCACACCTGGCTCTAGCAGAGATTTCTAATATGGAAAATATCAGAAAAACTGTTTCAAATGAGAACTTGTTGACAATATTTAAAAAATATTGTACTTGCACTATAATTTCTAAATTATTTTTTTTTCTAAATACTCAATGGTTCTTTAGGAAACTAAAGAAAATGCCTTTAAAAAATACTGAATTCCAAACTGACAAGATATTTCAGTTTTTAATGTAAAATGGAAATGTCACATGGGAGATTTAACTTGAATCTAGGCTTAGTCAAGTACCTTATGAGCCTAGCAGGCTATAAATTATACTGAAGAAATATGTATCAATAATAACTTAGAATAAGAGAAGTCTATAATGGAAGACCTTCCAGGCAAAAGTTACAGAAGAACAGATTTTGAACTATTCCTTCCTTTAGTTCAGAAAATTCCTAAGTGGGGCTGCGGAGATAGTTCAGCAGTCTAAGTACCTGCTTGGCAAGTGTAAGAACCCAAGTTTGATCCCTGGTGCCATATGCTATGCCAGCCCTGGAACCAGGTGTGGTGGTGCACACCTGTAATTCCAGCACTCGAGAGGCTGAGAAGGAGGATCACTATGAGTCTGAATTGCGTAGTGAGACTCTACATACATAAAAAAAAAAAAAAGAATCCAAAGTAGTGGCAGTTCTCAAAAGGTATTTGTTACGAGAAACATCTGATGCTTCTTACAGAAAAGGGAGAAAATCACTTTATTCTAATTAATTCAACTAATAATATCACAACAGCTGTTTGAAGGAGGGCACCACTGGAAAAATATGGCCCAAAATCTAGACCATTTGGTCACCTCCATATGACAACTACGCCCTCTTCCATCACCATTCTGAAGCTATGAGAGGCTCCATTCAATGGTTTTACACTTTCATTACTAAATATATTTCCATGGTAACATAACTTGATTGGATCAAATTCTCAGTTCCCCAACATCAACTTCTTGATTAGTCTGCCTGCAATTCTACCTGCCTCAGCACTTCACAGAAACTGTCATAGAGCTTAATGATAGGCTGGTTCCACCCACTTCAAAACCTATTTTATCTCAATTAGCAAGAGCCACCAGATTTTTCCTTCTGCTGCCAGCAGCTGGGTTTCCTGAGGTTCCTGGTTAAGTGACATATGGCTTTGAGGCTTTACCATGGCCTGCCTCTTCAAAGCCACCATACGTGGCATGGCTCAGCATGAGCCCTTAGCAGAGCTAACAACCACCTCCACTGCAGGGGCAGCCATCTAGACAATCAGACGGCTTGGGAAGCAAGACAGGGGAGCCCATAGCAGATGACTGTGCTGCTCCCTGTGGCAGGGCAGGCAGGCCTAGGTACTGACTAGGTGCAGCTCACATCACAGGGGTCAGGATGGCTTGTAGAGGCCCATGGGAAGTACCACTTTGGCTTCTACAAGGCATCCTTGGCAAACAAGAACAGTCTAGAAACACAAAACTGCTAAGACTTCCCAACTCATTTTAGATAAAGGTACCTAATTCCTTTTATCATTCAATATAAAAATTATCTCAGAAATAAAAATGTGTTATTACTATAGTTAGAATATAAAATGTAATGAAGTAGATCATAGGGACAAGGGAGATAGCTCAGCAGCATAAATGCCTGCCTGGCAAGTCAAGCTCCCAAGATCAATCCTCAGTTTGATCCCTTGTACTCCCCCAAAAAGTAGAACATAAATGTGCCTCTGCTATTTATTTTCTTAATTCTCATATGCACTTGGAATATTGTTTTGAAAAAATGTGTATGAGTGAGTTTGGTATGTGTACGAGTCATAGTTTTCAAAGACAAATGATATATATATTCCTTATCATTTTATAACATTACACAATGTAGCCGGGGAGATGGCTCAGTGGAAAAAGCGCTTCCCTGGCAAGCGCAAGAGCCTGAGTTCAATCCCCGGTTCCACAAAAAACAAACAAACAAAAAAAAACCACAATGTTCTACTCTCAGACATATTCAACGAATAGTGTCCAGCTGATAGTACTGTCTTAAAAGCAAATGTATCTGGGTTTTATCTGTTGGAATTAAGTTTTCATTCTTTAACTGATGGTGTAAATCTTTTTATCTCATTCACAAATTTTCAAAACTTTAAAAATTATAATTTTATCATCACTCCAAATGAGTTCCTTCTAATTGTTAGTTCTTTTGTATATGTCATCATTGATTATAAATTTAATTTTTTTTAATACAGTATCCTTTTAGTAGCTATTCACGCCCAGGATCAGATTTATGAGTTTATTTGGTATAATTAGATGAAAACACCAGGTTGTATTAACAGAATCAAAGAAAATCACTTATTTCACTTTGTGAGGAAGAAAGCAAATTTGCTACAGACTAACTTAATGAAACTAAATAAAAAGTGGTATGTAATGCTATTTTCATACATAGAATTATTGCTTATAAAACCTAACTAGAGAGAAGTACTTCAATAAACAGGCTAGAATTGTATGGAATCAACACATCAAGAACATTCATATGGCACTTCAAGTTTTGGTCAATGACAGAAAAATGTATGTGAGTATATAACATATGCTAGGCTAGGTATGTAGGCGGCTATACAATTTTGGTTTATGTAATACTGTCTATGAACAAAACTCACTACTGATGCACTTCGCAGAATGTATTCCATTATTAAGTAGAATGACACATGATTACATAAATTATATTGTAAATTAGATTTACTTTTAAATGAAGGGCCTAATGTATTCTACCAATGATCTGTATTAATTACATTAATTTTAACATATTAATATTAATTTCATTAAGTTCTATTAATACATTAATATTAATTTTCTATTATTTTATTAAGTTTAAGTGTTCTGAAAGCTTTTTTTTAAGTCTAGTTTGTTTACTCAACAAATTAGGAATTATAACAAATTTAATACATATGAATTCTAATAATGAGGTGCTATGGTAGGAAAGAAGCAATTTATCTTTGCCATAGATCTTCAAATTATTTATCAGTTTAGTACATTTGGCTCTGAATATTCATGAAGATAATTCTTACTGGTTTGTTAATGGCCTCCTTCAACAACTTTGCTGCTTCTTCCCAGTTATTCTGTTTGTTTTCTTCACAAATATTTAGTGGAGATCTTCCTTGTTGGTCTGTTATGTGCTAGACATGTAGAGGGAGGAAAAAGAAAACAAAGATATTACAAAATATATGGTATTCTAAGGAAAAATATCATTTAACTAAGGTTTCAATATTAACTATACTCAGTACACATAATACTTAAACAAGAATTCCCAAAGACAAAAAGACTCAAAGCACTAATCAATATGGTTATTTTTTTAAGTTCTGATATAGCTACAACAAAGACATTAATGGTTTTATTGTTTATTTTGGCAGAACCAGGAATTGAACTCAAACCCTTGCACTTGCCAGGGAAGTGACTATTCTGAAACTGAGCCATCTCCCTGGCAATGGTTTTATTTTCCCCTCTATTAAATATTTGTCACAATAAACTCTAGAAAGTGAGTAGACTTCTTCAAAAGCTTTCTGAGAAATACAATATAAAATGAAGAAGTAAAATTTTAGTTACATAGAAACTGTTAATGGTTACATAATAACATAATTACTCAATGCAAACCAAGCATACACCTAAAAATGGTTAAACCCAAAGTTTACTCATTTATTTCTTTGTCCTTCAAGACAGGCTTTGTTAAGTGGTCTAAGGTGGCCTTGAACTTGCAGCAATCCCTCTCTCCCAGCCTTCTGAGAGCCACCAGCCTTAAACCTGCAGTTTTTTTTTAAATCTGCAAATTTTATGCAAGGCATTTTTTTTTAAATGTATTTATTATAGGGTCTATGGAGTCTCACTACAAATAGGACCCCTAGCAATCCTTCTGTTTTCAGTCTCCTAAATACTGGGATTACAGGCACGTACCACCACACTCAGTCTCAATCCTGTCTCAGTGCGCCTGGGGGCAGGGCTGGTACAGCTCACCTAGTACATTGAACTCCAGTCCCTGCATCTGCCTAAGCAGGTACTTTAATCTGCTGAGCTGTCTTATGCAAGGTATTTTTGAAACAAATTTTTAAAAATAATTTGTTTAAAAGCACAATATAAGTTTCACTCTATAAGGTGAATCTTTTATTTATTCAGCTGATCTCTTAATTATAAAATTGAATACTTTAGGATCATTATTATTTATTGCTTCACTATTAAAAAGAGAAAACTGGAAAGTAACTTACTCGGTCAATTTCTGGGTGGCTTAGAAGAATCTGCACTATTTCAGCATGCCCTCCTCTAGCAGCAAAATGCAGAGGAGAACTCAGCTGTCCATTTAAAAGGTTTGGATTGCATTTTCCTTTCTCTAATAATATGCGAGTGGCTTCAACTTTTCCATACCTATAAAAAAGTAAAGCTTACTAAAAATTATTTAAAATATTTTTACAAATCCACATTTTAGATGGTATTTCAAAGAGATTTCTCTGGGGCAGAGAAGAAAGGATTAACAGACTAAGACAATGATATAAAAGTTGTTAATGTTTAAGAATTTTTAAAATTATTCTAGTTCAATTAAGTTATGTGTCTGATCAACTGAGAGAAAATATAACATCAAATGTAAGCTAGAGCAGATGACAGAGAAAACAACCGATACAAACTACCAAGTAGTATGCTAAGAGATACAATTTTTTGTCAAAAATAAGTTCAGGAGGCTGAGGCGCAGCTCAGTGTTAAAGCATGCATTTAGCATGTGAAAGACCCTAGGTTCAACCACCCAGCACCAAAAACAAACATAAGACTCAGAATTAGAAAGGACTTCAGAATGTTTTACTTTTAGAACTGTTTGTGATTTACAAAATAGGCCTAAAGTCTACATGTATTTGCTACAACAGGCAATGTAGATTATGAAATATATAAGACAGATGGTCCCTGCTCTGAAGACTTAGTTACATAATGTTGTAAGATTTAAGCAACAGTCAACAAAATAAGGGACTTTAATTTGTTCAATACAAATTCTCTTAAAAAACTTTTTTATTTATATTTATTTATCTAAGTCCCTGGTACAGGGTTTCACTAGGAGGTGTGCAGTGACCCTCCTGTCTCAGCCTCTCCAGCACTGGGATTACAGGCGTATGCCCCCACACCCAGACTTGGTGGTAGACTCAGCACAGCTGGTGCAGCAGGTGGTGTTGGAGAGCGAATCCAAGTCCCTGTGCTTGTCTAAGGGGGCTTGCCCATTAGCTCAGTTGTTTAAGTGCCTGCTTAAGCAAAGGAGTCTGGCTCAGAATTCTGTGGTTCCATCCCCAGAATCTCGTCTCACCAGACCTGCCCTTAAGGCATCCTGAGTGGAACATGTGAAGTTTCCTTAGGCTTTACATGTATATTTGTGTCAAAAGTATATTAAGACTCTGTTGAACTTACAAACAAATATGACTTACAAATGTTCTCTGAGAACAGAACTCATTTTTAAGTTGGGGACCTACTATAGTCAAAAGATCAAAATACAATATTCAGAAGCAAGCATGGTAGAAAAAGTAGAACAAGAATATTTGCTTAAGAAGAAACAACAGAATTTACCACTAAAAATTCATTCTTTCAGCAAAGAAAAAAGTAATTTATTTACCAGCATGCATAATGAATTGGTGCCCAGTGGTCACTATCTAACTGATTGACTGAAAACCTCTCATTGAGAAGACGGCTCAGTAATTCTGAATCTCCTTCACAGGCACTTCGATGTAGAGGAAAATCATCTACCCACTGTCGTTCTCTAATCATTAAAAAGAAAATTTGAAAATACAAATGGTAATGTTAAAATTTGAACTGTTTCAAAACAAGTATGACACATTTATGAAATCTATGTATTACTGAGCTAAATAACTATTAGAATGCATAGTTATTATGCACACAATTTAGAATAATAGTTTAGCGTTAGCTTTTAAGTAAAAAACAGCAACATGTAGTAAAACCAAAATAGTACTTGTCTTCTGTGACACTGCTCATGCTTCTCTGCCATTTTTCCTGTTTGGGAATTTGGATTTTTGAATAGTCTGGGGCTCCTAGACCAAAGTATGGATTTATTACCACTTTATCTACCTAGAAAGGCAAAAGAGAAACAGAAACAAAAAAAAAAACCTTAAGGATTTTAGATACTTGATTTTCACATACAGAGGATGAATTTATATTGTTTATAATTAACAATTCATATATTTATATCAGGAAAAGAATTACACTAGAGAAGAAATGTCTTTTTTATTATTTTTTGTATTTAGTACAGGGTCTATAGGGTCTCACTATGTAGACTGGACCCTTAGTGATTCTCCCATTTTCAGCCTCCTAAGTGCTGGGATTACAGGTGCATGACACTACACCCTGTCTCAGTTGCTATCTCAGTGCCCCAGGGGCAGGGCCAGCATGGCATGTGGAGGATTGAACCCTGGCTGCTGCACTCTGCCTAAACAAGCACTTTAGTCTGCTGAGCTATCTGGCCAGCCCTTAAAAGTGAAGTATCTTTTAAAACCATAGCTAAAATTCATTTCTTACCCGATTTGTGTATTGAAGATCTGACCCAAATAAAGGGTTGTAAATACAGGTATCTACTTTCTCTAGGGCTAACATTTTTTTCTTTATTTCTAGTGCACTATAGCCCGTATGTAGTGAGTTTTCTGTATGACCTGATTCAGATGCATATGCAGGGTTTATGACATTGGTTTTTATCCGATCAAGAGGAGAAGGTCTGAATAAAGCTGGAATAAAGTGAGATTGTGCATGGCGTTCATCTAGCCACCTGGCAAAACACAAAGTAGAAGTACCTGCTCAGAAATGGAGATTAAAAAAAAAACAAAACACCACTATCTAATTTGGGTACATGATATTTTCTAATATTATCATTTAGATTTTTTAAAAGTTTAATTAGTTTCAGTTAAGTACTTCTTAAACTAATGATACCTATTAGCTTTACTGTTACAAAGACAAAACAGAAGTTAAAGGAACTTACTGATTAAGAGAAATTTAATACTAATTCAGTTTTATAACAGAACAATATTAATTTTTTTTTTTTTTTTTGGCAGAACCAGGGATCGAACTCAGGCCCTTGTGCTTGCTAGGGAAGCACTTATTCCATTGAGCCACCTCCCCGGCCCACAATATTAATTCTTAGGCCAGGGCAGTATTTTTTTTTTTCAGGGCAGTATTTATTTGTGAACAATAGACTAAACATTCCACAAGCACACCAGACAATCTTAAGGATTTTTCTTTTTATATTATGTTTGCAAAACTCATCATTTTTCTTTTCTAAGTTGTGGTACTGGTATCCACACTACATACAACTGTGCTGGGCAATCCATCCATCCATCTATCCATCCATCCATCCATCCATCCATCCATCCATCCTTCCTTCCTTCCTTCCTTCCTTCCTTCCTTCCTTCCTTCCTTCCTTCCTTCCTTCCTTCCTATGTATTTGGTACATGGTCTCACTACACAGCTCAGACTCACAGTGATCCTCCTGTTTTCAGCCTGCCCAGTGCTGGGATTACAAGCACATGCCACCATGCCCAGATTCAGAGGCCAGCTAGGCAGGCCCAGGGGCAGAGGTGGCACAGCATGTGGTACCAGAACCATTTCTTAATATATGTATTATTTTCATCATTTTGTTCCAAAAGTATCTGGAACTCTCAGACTATTTCAACTATAATTGTATACTTGATTAATTAAAAACATTTTAATGACATTTCTTACTTATCTAAGGCTATTAACATCCTTGCAGTAAGTGTTGCAAAATGAGTACTGGATTCACTACAAACACGCATAATATCTTGCAAGCAGTAAAACACTGGGCATCCTGGTGTATATGTATACTTAGTATTATCTGAAAAAGAAAAATGAAGAATTATGCCATCATTTTATAGGCTTAGAACTCCTTAAATTTTTTTTTTTTTTTTTTTTTTAAAAGCTTGTTAAGTATAATATAAATTACTAGATTTGGAATTAGAAGGCCTGGATTGAAGTGATGGCTAGCTCTATTACTTTGTCCACTTAGGTGAATGCAACCTTTAGAATCCTGAAAGGCTATAGAAATTGCTTCCTCTTTCTCATTCTCAAGAATGTTGTAAAATTTCAAAGATTTCTAATACCAATTAGAAGTCAACAATATTAAGTTAAAAACACCTAGACAAATGTTTCTGCAATATCAGAGCTAATTAAAAACATGTTAAATACTGTGAAGCAGAAGCAGGCTTATATGATGTCTATTGTAGGTCATTACTATACCATCAGGATTATTACTTAGGCCAGTACCTAATGGCTTTAAAAATGATTTCACATCTAATATGTCACTGAATTCTTCCTGTTCTATGAGCCAATAAGGGCCCAATATGTTCCTATTTTACAAATAATGATTTCTGACAGTGATGATTTGCCCAAAGGCATAAAATTGGTTAGCTACAAGGTTTACACTGAAACCTACTACCTTTTCTATTACGCAACTATATCAAAAGTTCAACTTAAATTTTCACATTAGATCTATGTACTTTAAGCATTACCAAATAATACTACTGGGCAGAATAATTAAGAACTACTACTGACATTTTCTTATACCTAGTACAAGACAGGTTTTGATCATAATATATTAATTTGAGAGAATACTTATATATTATAATTCTATTATAACATATCCTTTGGGAAAAAAAGTCCCTTTTTATAACCTAAAGACCTCATTTCTCCACCCTTTTTTTCAAAAACTAATACAGAAACATTACTATTAAACCAAGCCCATTTTTTAATTGAGATTTTCTTTCTTTCATTAACTTAAAAACATATTCTGCAATAGTAATTAATAGCTATTAGCACAAATTTCTTGATTTTTCAACACTTTAACATCTCAAGTACATAAAGACTAATAAAGATAGATCAGAACATTACCTTTGACAACTGATGGAACAATAAATAATGCTGCTTCTCTGCCTATCTTTTCTCCTTCCAGAGGAAATTTCTTCATTAGTAGCACTCGCTTCCCTAATCATTAAAAAAAAAGTCAGCAAAGGTAAAAATGGTCTTTTAAGTCTAATTACCTTGAGAATTAGAAAATTAAGTTTTAGGAGCTAGACATATAGCTCAATTGTGGAGTTCTTGTCTAACATAGGCTCAAACATGTATGAGTGAAAAATTTGTCATCCTGCACAATCCTCACTTAGCTGGGATAAAGTTGGTAAAAATTTTATTAAATTCTCAGCTCACTGAGGAGAATGTTATACTGCTACCTCAAAATCTTAAATGTTGGGGACCAGGGAGATGGCTCAGTAGAATAAGTGCTTCCCTGGCAAGTGCAAGGGCCTAAGTTCAACTCCCAGTTTTGCGCAAAAGAAAAAAAGAAAACTTATTCACTAGTTCTTCTTTATTTTGGTTTTTTTTTTTAAATTGTATATGAATTTCATTGAGAAAAAAGTAGCAATGAGTTTCAAAACAGGTTAGTAGGACAGTAACAATTAATATATTGCATACTATTGATTCAATTCTTCTTTAAACATACTTCTTGCTCAAATTCAGTTTTTAAGTAAGATACTAACTAGACTACAAACTATTATTCTGCTACCTTATAGGATTTTCCTATAAGGAAAAGTTCTTACGTTTCCTGTAAGTTACCTACCTCTTAACTTATAGGACTTTCCCTATACATGAATACTAATTTCATTTAGTTATGAAGAGAACCTTGCCATTTCCTCTCGAGTAGAGAAATTAAAAATAGTTCAAAGATACTTTTCTAGAAAACTATACTTCTAATAAAAGTAATTGATATTTCACTTGTCTAATGAAAAAATTATTAACACTATGATTTAACTGTACTTCAAGTTGTAAAAATTATAGTTCAAATACTTCTTGAAGGATTTGACTGTAAATTAAAATATCTTTTGTAAGTTTTCAATACGAAAAAAGTTTTGTAAATGGAAAGAAGTAAACAATTAGTTGGGGAGATAGCTCAGTGGCTTAATTGCTGCCTGGCAAGCACAAAGTCCTGAGTTCAATCCCCAGAACAACAACAACAAAAAATTATATGAATATTAAATGTTAATGATATACAAATACTAATATATTTAAAAATATTTCTTTAAATAATATTTAAAGAAAAAGACTCAAAAAGTAAGACAGTAAAAAAGGTTTCATACCTCTGATACCCTGGTTTGCAGGAGAAATTGGTTTGGTGGTTTCTACTACATAATCCAATATGCCCTGTGTTATTTCACCATTGCCTTGAAGTTTAGTTTCCAACAAAACTTTCTTTCTTTTTTTTTTCTGTCCTTCAATGGGAACTTCATGCAACAAAATCTTAAAAGAAAAAAGTAACATTAACAGAAGATTTAAAATAAAATGTATTTGTTCCAGAACACCAAAATAAGCTGGTAGCTTTTCTCAATCCTCCCTGTATATTAGAATTAACTGAGAAACTTATTACCAAAATAATACCAATGCTGAGCTCCATCTGAGACCCAATAAATCAGAATATCTGGATCTAGGTTCCTGGTACTGATAGCTTCAGAAGTTCCCAGGTGATTCTACAGTAAGTCAGGATTGAGAAATTGGAAGTTACAATATCCCTGAAGCACAAGCCTAAAAATCCCTGCAGCACTCTTAACAGGGTTCAGACATAAGACAAAGCAGTTTTGGCAAAATTTTAGGAAAATTAGACTAGATTAGAAATATATCATAGTGCTTTGAGTTTGCTGCACAGAAAAGATTCTGTGCAGTTACGGACATAATTTTGCTTCTATTATGTGTTTTCTACTGCATGTAAAATAATAAAGACTACAGAAAAGTAAATTTCATTGTCTAAAGTTTAATTTAAGGTAAAAAGATCATTCAAAATAAATTAAAAATAATTTGGGCAATAGCTAGAAAAATACTTACTTTGCAGTTCTAATTGGATTTTTCTTTTAATTTTTGAGAGCCATTTATTAAACTGTATTTGCACCTAATATATTAAACCCTAAGAACACCTCAGACAAGCACTGTTTTTCTATTATATGCAAATAAATTTCAAATAATCAAAAGGCATGCATCGGAAAAAAAGACATAGCTACAGATTGCTTGTTAGTAAGAACTTATAGCATATTGTTAGGCTTCATATTTCTTGTGTTATTTTGCTCTGTTTCTTTGTCTTGAGATAGGATTTCACAATGCAGTTCAGGGTGGCCTTAAACTCACTTTGCAGCTCAGGCTAGCCTGGAACTCACAGTCATCCTCCTGCCTCAGCCTCCAGCCTCCAAGCATGCACCATCATGCCCAGAGGCTTTATATCTAAATAGTAGTATAGGATGACATATAAGGATAGAAATCAAATACGATTAAAGTTTCTTACTTCATATGACTTAGCTCTGTATTCCCGAGAATTGAGACTGGCAGTATTCTTTGGACGAATAACAGCAACATATGCATCTTCTATGTTTTCCAGATTTCCCATTGCTTTATAAAATGAACAGAAAATTCCTTGAAAGATCAATGACACAATTAATGGCAAGGTAAAAAACACAGTATTACAATCCAACCTGAAAACTTTTATTTCCACATAATCACTTGGAAAAACAATTCAAAATGTGTGTTTTCTTTTCTTTTCTCCTGTATTTAGGGGAGGGTCTTACTACTAGATAAGACTCATAGTGATTCTCCTGTTTACAGCCTTCCAAGTGATGGGATTACAGGCGTGGACCACCATGCCCAATCTCAAATGCCGTCTTAGCAACTGCCCCTGGGGGGGGGGTTGCATAGCAGGCCCAGGGATGGTACCAGCCCCTGTGCCTGCTTGTAGGCACTTTAATCCGCTGAGCTATTTAGCCAGCCCTGTTCAAAATGCTTTTATATCTTAGAATATATAGTACCTAAAAGTCAGAGATGACTTTTATTGTATTTTCATCACTGACCTACTCAAAGCCTTACTTTATGATGTAAGATAGTTCCTCTAGCTTTTTAAAATTCTTTTTTCTGTTAAAGGTAAAACTTTAAAAATGGTATACTTAATTTCACAAATGACTGAGTTTGAATGTGTGTATACAGGGGAGGTAATTGTCTGTGTCTGTCTGTCTGTCTGTCTGTCTGTCTGTCTGTCTGTCTGTCTGTCTATCTATCTATCTATCTATCTATCTATCTATCTATCTATCTATCTATCTATTTATTTATTTGCAGAACCAGGGTATCTATCTATCTATTTGCAGAACCAGGGATTGAACTCAAGCCTTTGCGCTTGCCAGGGAAGTGCTTATTCCACTGAGCCATCTCTCCCGCCCCCGGGACGTAATATTTAAACCCAGAGCCCTTGTACTGAATTACACTGTTGGCCCTTTTTATTTTTTATTTTCACACTGGGTCTCACTAAAATGTTAAATTTTAACATTTTAACCTAGGCATAGACTAGGCTCAAACTGGCAATTCTCCTTCCAAGGCCTCCCAGGATTAAAGGTACATACCTACTACACTGGAGTTTCATGGATCTTAAATGCTCAGTGAGTCTGCCCTCAGGGCTTAAAAAAGTGACATAATTATGAAATATCTTATAAATTATGATTTGAAATATTGATTTAGAATGGTACACTCAATGTCCATAAATTACACAAGTGAATGTTACATTAAGTTTCGATGCCTCTTTATATTCACCTAACTCACTGCAGAATCTTTATCAAAGAGAAACTTTATAAGATATTTGAGTAAACTGAAATATGGTTTATAATTTTCTTTAGAGGTACCTATCATAGAGCCAAAGGTATTTATTCAGTTGATAAAAGTTCTCTGATGATCATTTAAAAATCTAATTCTCTAGATGATACATTTTCCCCCCAAATATATTCTCTGTGTTGCTGTGCGTGTATGTTTATCTCTATATATTTTTCACCTCAAATTAAACTAAGTTTTTCCTAAACTAAGTCTTCATGGGCCAATTTTTAGTAACTAAATTGTAATCACACTCACAGTTAATGGTTCTCTTCATTAGTGCTATTACTAAGTTTTTTTTATGGCTAAACTAAAATGCTTCTTTTTGGTTGAAAATCTGTATTTTTTTATAAGGGTTCCCCCCAGTTATATATACACTAGAAAACTGCTAAAAGAACATGAAGCAGAGACCTTTATCCCAGTCTTGTTGACATGGACTTTTTCAATTTTTTAAAAGCCCATTAGGCATTAAAATGATGTTCATATTTAATGAGCTCCAAATCTCAAGAGAAAACAGACCATTTTCTGAAAGGGTTTTGAATGTTACTTGAAAGGACAG
Organism: Ctenomys sociabilis; assembly: GCA_004027165.1. NCBI lineage: Eukaryota > Metazoa > Chordata > Mammalia > Rodentia > Ctenomyidae > Ctenomys > Ctenomys sociabilis. The sequence continues at coordinate 22,848 of PVKA01001060.1, read as the reverse complement.
AGCAATTTATTGTTTTTTTCAACTGCAATTGCTAATGTCACTTTGGACCCATTAATGTATTTCCCTAAATAATAATTTTAAAATGACTTATGACTAAAGAATTTCACTAAAAAGAAATTATTTTAAAAATCAGTGACTTTAAAATAGTCATTTTGAACATTTAAAGCATTGTAAATAAATTTTGACCTCAGATCATAACAATTATTAAAATCATTGTATGAAAGTTATAATTTAAATCAAATTATTTATGTTAAAATGTTTTAAATTCTAAATATTTTCTTTGATGTAGGTTTCCAGAAAGTACAGCAAGGGCTAAAGAGATAGTTCAGTAGCATAAGCACCTGCTTGGCAAGAAGCACAAAGTCCAGAGTTCAATCCCTGGTCTGAAAAAAAAAAAAAAGGAAAAAATAAAAAAATAGAAAGACTCAGATCCACACAATTAGAAACAAAAAGGGTAAAATCGCAATGGACCCTGTAGAAATGTTTTGAGAACTAGTATTCTAATATGAAAAATGCAGAAGAAATGGACAAAATCCTAGATGCATATGAATTACAAAAGCTAAAATAAGATATAAAAATCTGAAATAAATCAAAGATGTAATCAAAAACCTATCAGCAAAAGAAAGCCCAGACCCTAATGGACTTCTGCTGAATTCTACAAGAAATTTAGAGAAGACCTAACCCTACTACTTCTCAAATTCTTTAACAGAATTGAAAGGGAAATAGTATTTCCAAATTTATTTCTGGAAGCAAGCATTATCCTGATACTGAAAATAGAGAAGGGCCTAGCTAAGAAAGAGAATCACAGGCAAATCTTTCTAAAAAACATAAATGAAAAAAAATAAATTTTTAAAAATGTATTTTAGTATAGGGTGTCACTACACAGATTGGATTTGGAGTGATCCTCCTCTTTTTAGCCTCCCAAGTGCTGGGATTACAGGTGCGCCACCATGTCCAGTCTCTATCACTGGCTCAGTATGACCCTGGGGCAGGGCCAAAACAGCAGGCCAGGGACTGAACTCCAACTGCTGCGCTCTGCCTAAGCAGGTGCTTTAGTCCACTGAGCTATGTGGCTGAAAAAACTGAAAAAACTCTTAGTAAGATACTGGCAAACAGAGTGCAGCAAATCATCAAGAAGGTTATACATCATGACCAACTAGGATTCATCCCAAGTATGCAGAGATGATTTAACATATGTAAATCAATAAATGTAATGCACCAATGTACCATATTAACAGCCAGGGGGAAAAAACCATATGATCATCTCAACAGATGTGGAAAAAGCTTTTGACAAAGTCAACCACATATTCATAGGAAGAACCCTACAGGAAACTGTAAAAGATGATTTTTATCACAATCTGATAAAAGCCATCTATGACAAACAAACAGCCAATATTATATTAAATGGACAAAACCTAAAACCTTTCACTCTAAAATCAGGAACAAGACAAGGATGTCCACTGTCTACTCTTACTCAACATAGTAGTGGAAAATTTTATTTTTATTTATTTATTTTCTGTATTTTAGGAGAGGGTCTACAGGGTATTCAGGATCTCACTACTAGATCTGACTCATAGTGATCTGCCTGTTTACAGCCTCCCAAGAGCTGGATTACAGGCCCACATCACCATGCCCAGTCTCACTTGCCATCTCAGTGGCGCCGGCCCGGGTCTGAACCCCAGGCCCCTTTACCTGCTTGCAGGTGCTTTAATTTGCTGAGCTATTTGGCCAGCCCTGTACTGGACAACTTTAGCCAGAGCAATTAGACAAAGAGTAAGAAACAAAAGGATAACTGTAGGACGTGAATAATTTAAGCTATCATTATCTGCAGACAGAAGACCTCAAAAAGTTCACTTAAGAAACTGCTTGATAAAATAAATGAATTCAGCAGCACAGTGGGACACAAAGTTAATACTCAATTCTTACCCAGGATTGCTTTTGCTATTCTCAGTCTCTTCTGGTTCCGATCCCTGGTACTGAGAAAAACACAAAAGAATTGTTTTCTCTAGATCTTCAAGGTATACAACCCAAAAGAATTGTTTTCTCTAGATCTTCAAGGTATACTAATGGTATTTTGATTGGGAGTACATTAAATCTTTATGGGGAGTATGACCTTTTTCACAATATAGGTTCTTCCTATCCATGAGCAAGGAATTTCTCTGTATTTTCTGAAATCCTATTCAATCTCTTTTTTCAGAGTACTGTAATTTTCACTGTACAGATCCTTTACTTCCCTTGTTAGATTGATTTCTTAGTATTTCTGTTTCTTTGGATGCTACTGTGAAGGGTATGGTTTCCCTAATTTCTCTTTCAGTGACTTTGTGGTTTGTATACAGGAACGATATTGACTTCAGGGTACTGACTTTGTATCCAGCTACATTACTGAATTTGATTAAATCTAGAAGTCTTTTGGTGGAGTTTTTGGGATTTATGTTGAGTATCATGTCATCTGAAAATAATGATAATTTAACTTCTTCCTTTCTAATCCTTATTCTTTTTATTTCTCTCTCTTGTCTAATTGCTCTGGCTAACGTTTCAACAACTATATTGAACAGGAGAGGTGATAGTGGACATTCTTGTCTTGTTCTACATCTTAGACTGAAGGTTTTCAGTTTTTGTCCACTAAGTATGACATTGGCTGTTGGTTTGTCATCAATGGTTTTCATCAGATTCAGTTAAAAAGACCATCTATTTCTATTTTCTGTAGAGTTTTTATCATGAATGAGTGATGGACATCAAAAGTTCTTTCTGGGCTGAGGCGATAGCTCAGCAGTATAAATGCCTGCCTGGCAAGCATATAGCCCTGAGTTTGATCCCCTGTACCACACACACACACACACACCACATACACATAGAAGCCTTTTCTGTATCCATTAAGATAATCATGTGACTTTTGTCTTTGGCTCTATTGATACAGTGTATTAAATTTATTAATTTACATATATTAAGGCAGAAGGCATCACAGTCCCTGACATAAAATTATACTTCCAAAATATTATGATAAAATCAGAATGGTACTGGCAAAAAAAGACATGAGGGTCAATTGAACAGATTAGAAGATACAGACATAACTACAAACACACTGAGCCACCTCATCTTTGACAATGGGGCCAAACATGTTCACTGGAAGAAAGATACCCCCTTTAATAAATGATGCTGGAAAAACTGGCTTTCCACATGCTGAAGACTAAAACTATATGTCCATCTAAAGTCAAAATAGATCAAAGATTTAAATATCAAAACAGAAACATAAAATCTACTGGAAGAGAAAATATATAGAAATTTTAAAGAGTAGGGTAGGCAGAGTTCATGAACAAAAACCAAACTACACAGGAAATACTTCAAAGAATCAACAACTGGGATCTCTTCTTATTGAAAAGTTTTTTTCACAACAAAAGAAATTACCAACAGAATTAAAAGAAAACCCATGAACTGTGAAAAAAATTTAGCCAACTATCAAAGGATTTCTATCTAGTACATATTTAGAATTTTTTAAAAATTAGGCCCTAAATTCAAAGACCCAATCAAAAAATGGACATCGAGATGAATATACAAGTCTCAGATGAAGGACTACCAAAGGCAAATAAACATACGAAAAAATGTTCAACAGCATTGGTCATTCAAGAAACACAAATTAAAACAACACTGACCCCAGAGGGAGTGCTTATCATCAAGAGATCAACCATTAACAAATGCTAGAGGGGATGTGAGGAAAAAAGAACTTTCTCCACTGTTGATGGTAGTGCACACTGGTGCAATCACAGTTAAAAGCAATGTAGAGATTCCACAAAAACTAAGATTAAAACAAAAAGAATTTAAGATTAGTGGTCCCAGCTGACCCATCTGTTTTCCTTCTAGTTATCTTTTCAGAAGTATTACAACATTTAAACACAGTGATATTATGTGCACCCATGTTTACTGCAGCACAATTTGTAATAGCTAGATCTTGGAAACCACCCATCAACTGAGGAATAGATAAAAAGGATGTAGTCTTTGTATATGTTAAGGTTTGTGCCTAGTTGTCCCCCCAAAGCCTCATATAGTCATGGGGTGGGGACTTCTAGAGTTTGTGATTAACTCATGATCCACTGGGATTATGTGGGTTCCAAGACTGGGATTATGGGTCTTAGTACTGTTGGGATTATGGGTGTATTACATTCTACCCTGGGGCAGAGAGCCTGAATGTAATATAACAGACAGAGAGACAGACTTTCTTGAGCCATTGCTCTTTGTTGTTGCTGTTCTGCCACCATGAACTGCTGCTCTCTGCCATGTGCCCCTCTGCCTTGGAGCCAATTGAATATAGACTGACACCTCCAGTAACTGTGAGCTAAAAAAAACCCTTTCCTTCCTTTATTTTGGGTGTTGGGTATTTGTCCCAGCAAGGAGAGAAGAGTAACAAGACAACATACAACGGAGTACTACTCAGCCATAAAGAAGGACAAACTAGAAGCTTACAGGTAAGTGGATATAACTTGAGACCACATTCATAAGTGAAATAAATCAGTCACATGTATAAAAATTATATTCTCTCCCTAGTGTGACAGCCTTAAAGAGTGCATAAGATACAAAATGTACAACAGATGCATGGGAAGAAATATCTAAAAGGAAAGAGAAACTGGGATAGGGGAAACAAGAAATGAAATAAAAAAGATACATATTATTTGCAAGATAATTATATCACTAGTTTCTCTCAGTTCACTGAAAAGAAATGAGAGCAGGCAAGATAGTTCAGCTGACTAAGCACCTGCTCTGGCAAGGACAAGGACTGCTACGGGCCTCACCCTAGGGTGTGCTAAGCCAGCCACCAGAGTTCAGGTGTGGTGGCACACACCTGTAATCCCAGTGCTGGGGAGGCTGAAAACTGGTGATCAATAGGAGTCCAAGTTGCTCAGTGATCCTGTACCAAATACATAAAATGAGAAAAAAAAAAGGGAAGGGTTTGTGCTAATATTAAAAAAAAAAAAAAATGCAATGTATTAGCCATTGCTGCTCTATTATCTTGTTTTGAAATTTTGGATTTTTCCTCTTTTTTCTGCGGGGTGGTGCTGGGAATTGAAGTCAGGACCCTACGCTTGCCAGGCAAGCACGTATTCCACTGAGCTATCTCCCTGGCACTAAACAACTGAGCTAATGGGTAGGCCCCCTAGATTTTTCCTCTTTAAAATTAAAAATAAAGAAAGTATATACATTGAAAAGCTAATGAAACAGTAGTATAGGTGTTTCATTTTGTTTGAAAATGTAACATTCATCTTCATCGCATATCTCATGGAATTTTTTTCATACAATCATTACTAAAAATCATTCCACGCAACCAAGCTTTGTACCTCATGTGAAAGAGATGAGGCTTTTCTTCTGTTCTCAACTCCTATTCAGCAAATTACTTTTCGTCTCAGATTAATACTTACTTAGAAGTTAAAAGAACTCTACAAATAAAGAGATGTCAGACCACCTCCTAGGAAAGAACCACAAGCCAGGCCCTGTAAAAGGACAATGTATTGTGCAGGCATTGTGCAATATACATGGTATGATTAGGGGCACAGTTATTTTGTAGTTAAGCATCTAAAAAGAGAAATAAAATAATTCTTAATCTTCCTGTCTTGGTCAATACATAACACGAAAACATATCAGCCAAGTGCTTTGTTAATCACAGTATTTTTATATACTGTGTAATTCCCCAAAAGAATAAAATTTATTTTCAAGAAATACTGCTATTTGCCTACTTGAAATACGTACTTTTCCAGCGACATTAAAGACAGAAACAAAAGCTTAAATCATGGAAAATATAAAAGAGCACTTTGATAGAAAGATAAAGCTGTTATGGCAGAATCACAAATTTAAAAAGCAACAAGTTAAAAATACCAGAGAAAGGTATGACTACAATTTGAATATTAAGAATGTTTTGAAATAGAATTTTGGAGAATAAGTACTGGAAGTATGTGGCAATTTAGTTAAATGACTCACTAGAGAAAATGCTACATATGGTAACTGACTGCTTCAGTATACTAATAAGCCCTTATAAAAGAAGTGGTGAAAATGGTTCTCAATAGGGCGTGGTATATAACAGATCATTTGACATAGGGGTATTTCCCCTAGGCCAGGAGGGGGCAGAGGACGTGTACAGCTGCCAGTCGGTGCCCTCGGGTAGGGTAACACCCCGTTGTGCAGACTGTAAACACAAATCAACTCTCGGAGATAGCGACAAAGCAACAGAACTCAGATCCAGAGTTAGGACAAGTAAAAACAACGGTAAAGCTCAAAGAACATACCATGAGGAAGAAGGCAAAGAAAGCAAGTCAAAACACTTTAAGTGAGGCAGAAAGGTGAGCTAGTTTGGCCAGCTGTGAATCGCCTTTCCTACAAGGACTGCCTGGGAGGTTTTTCTCCGCTTCCACCCGCCACTGCCCACAAAGGGGAAAACTGCAAGTTGGTTTGCTCAAAGAGTTTCCATTCCAAAGGCTACGGTGACTTCTCTGTAAGTATACTTTTAAGAAAGAAATTTCTTGCCTGGAGAAACTTGGCGTAGAGGTCTCCCACCCCAGCTTTTCTCGCGCGCGAGTCTGGCCCTTGCTTCTGTCTTACGCGAAGGAAATCAGTGGTCTCAGACGTGAGCGCGGCCGACTGCGTCTCGGGCCGCGGCCACCATCACTCACGGGCTGGGAGGGTCACTGGGGGCGGGGGACCGCCACCGCCCCGTCACCGCTCCTTCCCAGCCCGAGGCAGAGCCGCTCGGCCCGACTTCCTGTGGCAGGAAGCCCCCGAACGCAACCAGACGCCGCCTGGCTGGTCGCGCGGGGCTCCTCACCCCAGCCCGGGCAGCTCCGTTTTCCGCAGGTGGAGAACCTCTGGCGCATTCGTTTTTCACCGTCCTTGCCTTTCCTTGCCACTCAGCATCTTTTGCTCTTCGCCCTCCACACAACGCACGGGCTGCGCAGGCCTCGGCTTGTTCCCGCACCGCTACCGGGCGCACGAGAAAACCACTTCCGGTTTGCGCCTCGCCGCCACTCGCTCGGCGGCGGAAGAGCTTCCGGGTCGCGGCGAAGGCGCCGTCTGCCGTTCCTGCTGTTGCTCGCCGGGGCTGCGGGTTCTCTGGAGCTGGTGGCGGGCGGTCGGGAGGTCGCGGTGGCGGCGGCGGTAGCCTCCGCGGGAGAGCCGGAGCCTGGAGGAGGGAGCCTGGGACTGCGCCTGCGAGGCTCCGGTATGAGCCGGACTTGACCGCGAGGCGGAGGCAAGAGCCACCGCCCCCTCGTCCCCTCCCCTGAGAGGCGGCGAGGCGGAGGAGAGGGATGGGGGGCGCCCGCCGGGTCTGATCCTCGACTGGGCTCCACGGGCTCTCGCCGCGCTTCCTGCGGGCCTCCAGTGCGCATTCTCAGCCCCAGCAGCCTTCGCCCGGCGGGCGCAGCGGAGGCGACGAAGAAGGGGCGCCCGTCCGGGTGGGTGGGGCGGGGAGGGTCCCCGAGGTCGCTGGCGCCGCGGCGGAGGCAGAACTGCAGACCTGTGAGTCGACCTCGCCCGTCGCCTCAGCCCAGGAAGTAACCGTAAGTCCGAGCTTTGCGTTCAGATTTTGTGTGAGGCTGGCGCAGCCCACTCCGGGCGCCCGAGGTCCGAGCTGCTATCCCATGCCCTCCCGCTCCTGGAGCGCTGGCCGTCTGTCCCCATTGCCTGGCCGGGCGGGCAGCATCCTCCGGCTGCCCCGTGGGGCTTTCCTCCCGGCGAATTTGCCGGCCTCCCTTCCTTGGCGCGTCCCATCCTCCCCATCGGACCCTCTTGGTCCTTAAAGGATTTATGTCCTCGGTCTTTTTTTGCTCTTCCTCTCCCGCGGGTCTTTCCGTGAGGGAAGTCTCAAGTTCTGCTGGCCTCCGGACCCTAGTGCTGAGCCAGCCGGAGGGTGGAAGTGCTCTGCGGGGCGGCGGTGGGTGGGGCTAGGTGCGGATGCTCCCGGGAACCTGTTTTTTTGCCTCTACTGACACCAAAACAATAGGGACGCTCTCCCGTACCCTCACTTCCTCTCCCTTCCTAACTATGTATGAACAGTTTTCTGTACCTTGCTGTTTTGAGTCGGAGGAAATTGGAGTTAGAGCTGTAATTAAGTATCTCCTGTGCAGGTTTTGAAAATTAGTCTCATAAGCCTTCACACGAAGTAACATGTGAACAGTCTTCTTGTATTGACTTGAAGACCCATTCCGGAAGATCTTCACTAGTAGATATGAGAAACGAATGTTAAAACAAGTGGGATGTACCAAATAGTTTTTGGGATATCTTTGGATAATTTTTAGTGTTTTGATTGCCTCAGTTTACATGTGTGAATGTATGTCTGGTATGAAAACCCTTGTATGGAAAGCTCTTTAGTGGAGACATATACGTAGCTAAAAATTTCTTAACATTAAAGTGATTTATTGGATTTTATAAGACACCACTTCAGTTGTTAATTTCACAAAAGCCTCTTACTAGTAGGTGTCAACCACAAACAAGTGTTACACAACTTGGCGCCTATGACATTGTTGCTTCTTAGTTTAAAAAACAGTGTCTTTCCTGTATATTTTCAAATACTTTTATGAGTTTTTTCTCTGTAAAATTTGGCTTACTTTCTAATCTGCTATTGCAGATCATTCCAGAAAATAAAGTATAATTTTAATGCCATTGGTCATTGGACAGTAGCTCTCATGTGGTTCTATGCACTTACTACTTTTCAAGACACCATTGGAAGCAGATGATAATTTAAGAATCCTATTACTGCAGATTCAATGTTACTTTTTTTTTATACTGCTCTATTATGTCAGGGGTAGCTCCTGCAATCTGTTTTTTTGAAAAACATTGTTATTTTGTTAAATTAAGTGTACTAGTGTCCCCCCTCCAAAAAAAAACCCTCCTCTTTTTCAGTAATTATTTTTGACTTTTTTTTTTTTTTTTTTGGCAAAACTAAGGATTGAACTCAGGGCCTTGCCAGGGAAGTTCTTACTCCACTGAGCTGTCTCCCCGGCCCCTAATTTTGACTATTTAATTTGTAATTTATCCTTCACAGATTTTAGTTTGAAGTAGGTTAGGGAGAGTAGTTTCATCTATCTGTCTTTAAATACACTTTACTTGGCACAGAAGACAGCTACTAGGACAGAATTGAGTGTATTATTCAGCAGTTGGCTTTAGTATCCTGTAAGATTTATCAGTTCCCAAATAATAAGGTTATGATAAAGTGATAGCAATAACTTGGAGAAATCTTAAAAAAAAATTTTTATTCCTTTCACCTTCAGGATAGAATGAGAAACATAGAATTTATATTTTCATGTTTACTTGTTCCCTCATCCAGGGCCCTGAAAGTTTTGAGTTTATAATATCATCGGAGTCTGAAATCTGTCATAAACGAGGCTGTAACAGGTAAGCTACTGGGACAGCAAGGCAGGTTTTATGCTCCTGTAGCACTGCCCATTACTGATAGTTCATGTTCTTTCCTCTTCCTTCTTTGAGTGTATACTCAAACTTGTGAAAGTGAAATGTACATTTACAACTTGTAGATGAAACTTCAAGCTAGTTTTTATATGTTTACATATAGTAGATATAAGAACTGAACTAAGTGTATGTGGTTTTCCCTGAAGGCAAAGTAAAAAATATTCTCAATGCTTTGAGTAATCCCACCCTCACCCTTGAAAATGTGTGCAAGATATTTTTAGGTAAATCGTAAAATATTTTCTTCAAGTATTGCACTGTACATATGACACATTTGGCAAAAAGGATTTGAGGGTATTTTCAGTCAGCATTAGAGATCAACACGAGAACAGTCTTTGTGCTTTGTTCTAAAAATGCTTGAGTACTTCATTCCCTTTCTCAATGTGACTTGATTAGGGAAAAGTAATTTTGGACTCCTTATTATTCACTCTCAGACGGTCTCATGTTTATCTTCTTTTCCGGATAACTTACTTTCATACAGATTTTATTCCATTAAATCTTTGTTGAGCATCTACTATGTTTGTGAGGCTCTGTGTTATGATTTCAATATGCAAGGTTAAATGTGTCAAGATTCTGTTCCTCATTTAATTTATCACTGTAGATATTTGAGTATGATTCTATCTGCATAAGTGTCTAAGACTTCTTTTATAGATTAAGATACTTGACTTGTGGCGTTTTGCATCCTTTTGATAAAAATAATTAAATGACATTTATTAGAGTACTTAATTTGTATCAACTGTGCTGTGTTTTTACATACATAATTTCATTTTTTAAAAAGTGGTCCTATAAGTATTTTATCACCATTTAAAAGACATATAGATTGTTTTATAGTATTGTTAATTTTTTTCCCTGTTATTAGGAGATGTGACTTACCAACAGTTTGATAAACTTTAATAATTTTTTCACATCTTTTCACTTTTTTCCTTAATATGGTCTCCCACTTTCAGTTTCTTTCCCAAAAATTTCTTATGTATTTAAAATATTTTATCCTATTTCTTTAACCAAAATTGTGCAAAGTTTGCCTTTTTTTTTCTGGCCAGTGCCTTATACTACTAGTTACTCTCCTGTCTTCAGGACTATAGAGCCAGTAAGTAACACTTCTCAGGTTCCTAGGAAAGGTTTTAGTTGCTCTTCTTCTATTCTTAGTTTGACATAATGCATTTTAATTTGACACAGATCTTCCCTTTTGGTTTAGTGAAACCCTTGATGTTGTCACTTTATTTTTGATTGGAACTCTAATAAGGTACAGTTCCTATTGAAGGAATTAACTTTGTTGAGTAAATATTACGTGTATCAGGTACTGAGACTACAAAGATGAAGAAGTTGATTTTCTTTTTTCCCTTTCATTGCACATTTAAAAATCTGTGAAGGAAAAATTCATTAAACATTGAAATGAGCTTAGCTGTCCAAATAGGCATTAACCCATTGTTAATGCAATTACTAGAGTATGGTAAGTAAACATATTAAGACAAAATTTTCATTTTGTGTCCTGTCCTACAGCAGTAGCTGACCCACAATTACTCCAGGTGCTAAATGTTCTATATCACATCTTTATTTATTTATTTGGTATAGGGTCTTGCTGTGCAGCTCAGACTCGAAGTGATCCTCTTGTTTCAACCTCCCCCGTGTTGGGATTATAGGCATGTACCATCAAGCCCAGTTTCGGTGGCCAGCTTGGTGTAGGCTGGCATGGCATGCAGTTCTGGGGATAGAACCGAGGTTCTTGTGCTTGCCAGGCAGGTGCTTAGACCAGTGAGCTATCTTCTCAGCCCCCCAAAAAGTCATTTTAAAATAATTTCCAACTTACAGAAAGGATGCCAGAACAGTACAAAGCGCTATGTGGCCTTCACTTAGATCTTGTCCATTATTAATATTTTGCTGTGTTTCTGTTATTTGCTATATGTCTCCATATGTACAGTCTTGTCTTTCCCTAAACCTTTTAAACAAATTGTAGACAGGCTATCTCTTTACCTTTAAATACTGAGTGTCTACACACAAGGTAATAAATTATTCAGCTCTCTAAAAACACATACTTAATTTTAATATCTTTTTAGACTTCTTCAACCTCAGTTTTCTGTATCTTTTATGTCTTTGGCAGTTTTGTAAAGGACAAGCTCTGCATTTTGTAGGATGACCCTCATTGTACATCTGTGTACTATATCCTTTTGACCTAGTCAGGTGATGTTTTCTTGGAAGAAATATCACAGAAATGTTGTTATAACCTTCTAAATGCATTGCATCCAGAAACATATAGTATCAAACATGTCACTTGCAGTAATATTAACATAGTTGCATTTATGTCCCTTTGTAATTAGTAGTTGTGGTGATACATTTAGAAATTGTGCCTGTTTCTTATAAAATCTCTACATACTAGCTTTAGTGAGTATCACTGATGGTTACTAATAGGATCAACCACTTTTATGATTACCAAATGTATTTGTTTTCACTATTCCTTCTATATGTATTTGTTAGGTAGCCCCCTATTTATTGATTATATCAGAGATGTCTCAGATTTTTAATTTATTCAGTGCATTGTGATTTGTTACTATCTGTAGATTTAATGTTTAAATTATCTCCAGTTTATCCCCTTCAAACTGGCTTCTGTTCAATAAAAAGAAAAAATAATAATAAGAAAAAAAAATGGGCTTCTGTGCCTATTATCATGCACCTAACTTACTGTACATTTCCTTAGGATTTTGTAGCAGAACAAGCTGTTCCTGGTTCATCTTGTGCTTTATTTGCTCTGTCTCTCCAATAAACCCTGTTTTTGCTTTTGTAAGACATGGTATTTAAAAATCAAAGGTTTGGGGATTTATTAAGCTCATTGCTATTGAAGTGCCATTGCTTTCAAGACTTCCTCAGTAGACAAAATTAGGAAACAAGATAGATAGACAGACAGAAAGACAGGCAGATTATATACACAATCATATATAATATATACCTTCATATATGTGTAAATATTTCTATACCTATGTACTTATAAAATCTTGTTTTTAAAATTTCAGTTACAGTTCAGTATCGTGAATTCTTTTTTGCTTTCCCCTTCCCACATTTATATATATTTTCTCCAGCAGTAAAGATCTTGGCTTGGCATTAGCCTTAATAGATAAATTATTATTAATCATTTATACTCCTTTTGTTTTCATCATTTGCTCTGTTGTGTTATCATTCTCCCTGCCAAGTAAATCATCTACCTGCATGTGCCCTTACCACCCTATGTCACTGACTCCTGGACCTATTAGCCTCTTTGTGAATCCATAACCACTGTCTACGTGCCCAACTCAGGTCAACTTCCTATCCTCACACAATACTCATTATTCACCTATAGGCTGATTGGATGACTCCTCTGTTAAGCTTCCTAACATGGCTTCCTATCATGGTTTCACTTCAGCCAGCATGCTGACTTCTTTGCATTTCTAGAATATACTTAGTGTAATACGTTGCAAAGATTTGCCAACACTATATATATATATATATATATATATATATATATATATATATATATATATAATGCATATATATGGTTTGTGTGTATATGAGAAAATATGTACATGACCCCCCAACACATTCAAATGGCATGTTGAATGTTCTACACTTAGTTTTTGATTGATGTTTTTACTCACCTCATCTTTTACTCTGGTTTCTCTTCAGATTGTATAAATCTTTCGCCTTTTACTCACCTCATCTTGAAATACTTTCCACATGAGAACATAAAGCAACACATTATTCCTTTTAGCAATTTAGGGCCTGGGGAGATGGCTCAGTGGGCCCAGGAAGATGGCTTAATAGAATAAGCGCTTCCCTGCCAAGTGCAAGGGATCTGAGTTCAATCCCCAGTTCCACCAAAAACAACAACAACAATTTAGTCATTTCTGTGTATGTGAGAAAGAAGCCATGAAAATCTACACACGCTACTAATACATGTGGTATAATGTTTGATGACTGTAAATTTGTCTGTTCCTGGTATATATTCCTCTTCCAATAAATCTTTGCTTCTTCCACTATTTAGAAGTAGTCTATTTTTCTATTTCTTAAGTTTTGGCTTTTCTTGATTTTTTTTTTTTTTTTTTTTTTTTTTTTTTTTTTTTTTTTTTTTTTTTTTTTTTTTTTTTTTTTTTTTTTTTTTTTTTTTTTTTTTTTTTTTTTTTTTTTTTTTTTTTTTTTTTTGGCTGAATTGGAATTGAACTCAGGCCTTTGAGCTTGCCAGGGAAGTGCTTATTCTACTGAGCCATCTCCCTGGCCCTTTGACTCTTGTCTTTGTGATTCTGACAATTAAATATGGTAGATGTTGATGTGAGGTTTGGAGCCTGATTCTTAAAAGGCTTTGAAAGTACTTTTTAGCAAATGCCAACAAACAGCCTAGCCTAACCTATCCTAGCCTGTAGAGGATGAGGACCCTTGTAGGAGAACTGATACGTCTCAGTCAACATTATAGTGGGTTATGGACTTACTAGATTAGCTGACCCTTTAGCTGGATGTTCCTGCAGAGAAATTATAGATGAAAATAGCAGAGAAACTTTAAAGGTGTGAGAAGTAACATGTTATTTTGAGACTTAAGTTTTGGGGTGATCTGTTCTGCAACAATAAACTGTTCACTTGGACATTAATCTACTCTTGTACTATGAATAGTATATTGCAATAAATATCTTTTTACACTGATTTAATACTTAAGGTCACATGCATCCCCGGCACCACATGCCACGCCAACCCCACCCTCAGCGTCCGCTGAACCATCATAAAAACAAAAAACTTAATGCCAGATTATTTTCCAGAGATACTGACCCAATCGTGTTGTCACCCTTAATGTCTGAGAGCAACTGATTCCCCACAAATTCAGTTACTGAATGCTTTTCTTTGACTACAAAATGTAAATAAAAATGTTCTTAGTTTATTTTCCTAAGTACTTAGGAGACTAAGCATCTATCTTTAGATATACTTATTGGTCTGTTTGATTGTATGCTTATGCATTGCCCATTTATGTCTTTACTCAGTTTTTTCTATTGGTTTATTATACAATTATCAACTAGCGATGTTTTGTGATATATTTATTATGGATGTAATCCTTATTTTAGAGTATACTTTATCAGTCTTTTGGTTTTTGTCTTAGTTTATGTTGTCATTTACCATAAATTTTTGGGGAGAGCATTTCATGTGATCATCTACACCTCCCTTTTCTCTGTGACTTCTAATGTTCCTGTCTCTTATCTTGGTTATACATGCTTTTTTCTAAATTTTCTTCTAACTTTTTGTTGTCTTTGTTCTCATAGGGTTAATGTATATTTATTTCTGTCCACAGAAATAGAAGGGTGAGTTATACAGGCAAAGTAGTGGGGACTTTGGTATGGTGGTGTGTACCTATAGTTCAGCTACCCTTGAGGCTGAGGAAGGATATTGGTCAAAAAATTAAGACCAGCCTAATCAACAGAACAAAACAAAGGGAAGTTTAACTCCATGGTAGAGCATTTGCCTAGCATGCATGATGCCTTGAGGTACATGCTGCAACTGGCAAAAACAAGAAACAAATTAAGGGGATATTTTCCTGAAGTAATTGAGACATTAGAAGCAGTTAGTCCAGGGCTGTATGTTGGCTTCACAATGCTACCTTAGTCATCCAGTGCTGTGACCTTGTGGTCCCAACATGACAAGCTAGGCTTGGCAGTTCTTTTCTATTTCTTCTTTCCTAATTCATGCCTCTGCTTGTTTCACATGAGGATCTTACCTAGTTTGGCAGTTAATCTCTGGGGTTACAGCCAAAGCAAAGGAAACCCCAGAAATATTGTGAAAGTATTTTTATGCTCGTTGAAAAAAATGCCAATTTTCTTTCTGTTTCCTAATAAATTTGTTTACAGAATAAGACCCAGGAATTTTTTTCCTTTATTCTGTTGGGCTACCATGTTTTAAAGTTTCTGTTTTCACAGTTAACTAAATGGGAAGATAAATATGATTCTCAGATTTGAAACTAATGTTTAAAGCATAAGACTTTATCATTGTGTTCATTAAAAGTATTTTATGTGCTGTTCACTGTGATAAACCTTGATTATAAAACTTAATATGATACGATCCTTGTCCTCAAGGAATTTACCACGTAAATGGGCAAGCAGATACACATTTCATTATAGTTTTAGATGATAAGTTGAGTGTGCTATCAAGTAGGCAGAGCATGTAACATAGTCTGTGTTAAGAAGCTATGATCAGGAAAGCTGATAGAAAAAAAAGTGGCTGTTAGGGCCAGGGAGATGGCTCTGTAGAATAAGCACTTCCCTGGCAAGCGCAAGGCCCTGAGTTCAATCCCTGGTTCTGCCAATAAAACAAAACAAAATGAAAAAATGGCTTTTAATCTGAGACCCGAGCAACCTGTAAGAATTTGCCTACTGGGAAAGAGTTTTAGTTGTTTAGTGGTAAGACTGAGTTAGACGATAGGTTATGTGAAAATAAATGGTGGTCTGGAGCCAGCCATTGTGTCATATGTCTGTAATCCCAGTGCTCAGGAGTCCAGGACAGGAGAATTGCTGTGAGTTTAAGGCCAGCCAGGGATACATAGCAAGACTCTTTCTCATAAAAAAGGTTGTCTGGTCTCAGCAGAGAATTGTTTTTAGGCCTGGGAATCTTTGGAAGATTTTGAGATGGAATTGGACAAGATGAAATTTGTCTTTTAAAGTCAGCTTCTGTGGATAACCCACTTCTATTGTGGACTGCTGACCTGTGTTGGATTGTTTTATTAAAAAAAAAAAAAAAATGTATATATATATATATATATATATATATATGTATATATATTCTGTTTTGAAACTCTGTAACATATAGTTGTATGTTATGTTATTTTTTATGTTATTTTTTCTATTTGTTTTTGCTTCTATTTTTCACTCTTCAAGTTAAAATTCAAATGAATAAATAAATAAATGAAAAAAAATAAAGTTAGGAGGTTGTCGTAGTGAAAACACAGTTGGGGCTAGGGTCTAGAATATATAGAATAGTGATATAGAAACAATAGCATGAGTGCTACACTATCATTGCTACAGACATTTGTCTGATACATTAAGATCTGTTCTAGTACTACTTAAAAAATTTTATTGAATATCTATTAATGTAAGTAACTACAGAAACATGTAAGACATAGTTCCTGTTCTTAAGTTTACATCTTTAAATATGAACTAGCCATCAAGGGCTGGTGAGAGACTAAGTGCTTTCTTAAGTAAGTGCAGAGACCAGGGTCTGATCCCTGGTACCACAAGCTGCACCAGCTCCACCCCTGGGCGCACTGAGCCTCGATGGAGCCTGGGTCTGGTGGCACATGCCTGAAACCCCAGCACTAAGGAGGCAGAAATCAGGAGGATCACTACTAATTCACGCTGTATAGTGAGACCCTGCGCACACGTGTGTGCGCGCACGCACACACGCACGCACGCACGCGCACACACACACACACACAAGAACTAGCTATCTGCAATATGTTGCAATGCAGTAGTTAGGGTTTGTAAGTAGATAACTCTCTAAAGCCTCACATGATAGTAAGTGGGACCTTTGGAAGGCAATGATATTATAGAGGCTTATAGCTGGCTTGCTGTTAGGAGGTGGGCCTGGTGAAAAGAGGAGGGGCACATCCCTCTGCCCTTCCTTTGACTCTGTTTCCTATCCCCAGGCCCTCTGCCATATTGTGCTGTCTTGGGAGTCAACCAACAATGGACTGAAACATGAGCCAGAATAAACCTCTCCTCCCTTAAGAAAAGCTAAAAGCCAGTCATGGTGGCACATACCTGTAATATCAGCACTTGGGAGGCTGAAGCAGAAGGATTATTGCTGGTTTGAGGCCAACCGGGGCTACATAGTTCAACATTAACATAAACTATACAGTGAGACCCTATCTTACATGAAAAATAGGAAAGAAAAAGGGAAGACTAGGAAGGAAGGATAAAGATTAAACTAATAATTTGATGTCATAAAATGAAAAACAGAAAATCAGGAAGAGGATACTTTGATTTTTTAAAGTACTCAAAATCTGAATGTGGGTTCAATGTCAGATGGATAATACAAGAAAATGAAAAATAAGATCCGCAGGTACTAGGTTTTATAGTCTAATGGACTTTTTCATCTGATATTCCATGAGAAAGTTAAACCTTAATGCTGTAGGCTCAAAGTTCTCAAAGGATAGCATGTATCACAATCATCTGGAAGTCTTGTTAATACACAGATTACTGTGCTCACCTCCAAGGTTTTTAATATGTTTGGGTGATGCGTGAGAGTTTTCATTTCTAACAAGTTCCAGGTGCTGTTAATATTGCAGTTATCTATTGTATGAAATGAATTTATTCCTCAACCATGTCTCTAGAATAATAGGAACCATCATTCAGGTTTTAAGATCTATTTGAGCAATTGTGTTATTGCTTTTAATGAGGAACTCTAATGGAGAAAGCCTGAATGGATGTGTAGATCTAAAACACAGGTGAAATAAACTGTAATTTCAAACTTTAATTCATGAGAGAAGATAAAAAAGCCAAGTGGCACGATCATAAGATTAACCTAATGTCATGTATGCAGCATTTGTTGTAGCAGAGAAAAAACTAATGAGGTAAGAACAATGAGGCAGTTCTATCCACCTGTTGAGAATGATTTAAAGGAGACCTTTCGGAATTTTTTGCCTTTAGCCTAGGTAGCATTAACTATATACACATCAAGGAGTAGTTTTAAACACAGCACAATGATATGTGTCCTACCTGATAACTTCAAAGTTATAAAGTTAAATACTTGACATTCTCCATGATGCTTCTTACTGCCTTCATAATTCATACCCTTTATTCCTTGTAGTTTATGTATACTTCTACCTTAATTGTTCTGCCTCTAATTTTTCTCATAACATATATACATTGTTCATTAGCTACGAGAAAAATGCATTTTAAAATTGGAAAAAACATGCTGGAAAATGTCACCAGCGGCCTTTACACTGAGCTACATCTCCAGCCCTTTTTACTTTGAGACAAGTTGTCACTGAGTTGTTCAAATCAAACCTGTGATCCTCCTCTCTCAGCTTGCAGAGTGCTGTGATTGCAGGTGTATGCCACCACAACAGGCAAGGCTTTTATTTTCATAAAATGTTTGTAACAAGCAACTCTATACCATCTATATATTAACAGTTTTCAGATTGTATCTCCAGCCTACACCTTTTACTTCAGCTTCAATCTTGAATATTCTTTTGTCTATCTAGTACTGTAGGTCTCTAAAATATAAGCTGATCTCACGCTGTATTCCAAACATTCTTCCCCTCTCTCTAATGGTAACTCCATATATTAAGATATGTTCTTGTACTACTTAGACCAAAAACCTAACATTGGAGTCGCCCTTACCTTTACCTACTTTCCCATTCCTGTTTCTAAACTTTGTACATATTTTCTGTCTTCCCTTAACCTTCATAGTACATCCAGATGTGATATTTATGACTTCCATTATTTCCTCTTACATCCAGGCTATTAGCATTTTTCACTTAGGTTGGTGGAACCAATAAGTGGTCTCCTGCCTCTTGTCTTTCTGACACCTAATTACTCTTTTCAACAACAAGCCATCCAGGGTGATCTTGTTAAAAGTAAGCATCATTTTGCTTCTTTACTTAAAACCTCCTGTAGCTTTCCTTTTTATGCAGAATAAAAGTAATTTATAATGACCTTCAACAACATAACTCAGCAGACTGTTTGCTTTTACTAAATTTCTAGATTTCATGCCCACTACTTTGTTCCTTACTCATTAAACTACAGTACTGTAGTCTCCTTTCTGTTTCATGAACACATATGGCATGCAGTTCTCTTGGAATTCTTTCCCTAGACACTGCAGGGCT
This sequence comes from Ctenomys sociabilis, assembly GCA_004027165.1. Classification (NCBI taxonomy): domain Eukaryota; kingdom Metazoa; phylum Chordata; class Mammalia; order Rodentia; family Ctenomyidae; genus Ctenomys; species Ctenomys sociabilis. Next base: position 3,584 of record PVKA01001060.1, on the reverse strand, counting down.
TACTACCTTCCTTCTTTCAGCACTTTACTCAGATGATGTATGACGCTCCCTGAATAGTCTTTTAAACATTACAGGATCCCAGGGTTGCCCAAATGGCTCAACAGATTAAAGCACCTGCAAGCAGGCCCAAGGGCCCAGGGTTCTATCCCCCAGGCCTGCTGTGCCAGCCCCACCCCCAGGGAGCACGGAGCTGGCAGTTGAGACTGGGTGTGGTAGCACGTGCCCCTGTAATCCCAGCTCTTGGGAGGCTGTAAACAGGAAGATCACTACAAGTCTGATCTACTAGTGAGACCCTGAACACCCTCTAGACCTTTCCCTAAATAAATAAACAAACATTACAGGATCCCAATATTCTCTCCTCTTACTGGCATTATTGATTTTTAAAATAATACCTTATGTTATTGAACATGAACAATTTTTGTTGTTTCTGCTGTATTCTTCCCCATCTTGAATAATGCCTGGCACTTGGTAAGTGATCAATAAATATTTGTTGTGTGAGATTATCTACTTTTTTCTCTGATAGGCACACCTAAAGATCATGTGGCTCTTCTATAGGCTACCAGTCATTGACTTTCAATATATAATTGCTTCATTTCTTTTATTTTTGAAATTGGTATGTTCTAGGTTCATCTTGTTTGTATTTGATATCTTTCTCCCTCCTTTATTTCTGCCTCTTTCCATCCTTCCTTCCCTCTTTCTTTCTAAGGTACCACAAATTTAACTCAGGACCTGAAACTTGCCACACAGGCCCTGTGCTGCTAAGCTACATCACCTGCCCTATCTGCCTGCCTGCCTGCCTGCCTGCCTCTCTCCCTCCTTCCCTTTTTCTTTTTTCTTTCTCTTGGCGATTTTTTAAAAATCTGTATGATCTATGAAATATTAGTTACTGTCATTGGCTGTGATGTTTCTTAACAATCATAGTAGCATTTTGGTGTTCATCTTGCTTTTAGGTAACTTCATATCAATATAGCTACATGATAGCTTTTTCAGAAAGGTCAGTCCCTAGTTCCTGTTGTAAGCTTGAATTCAGAGTAGTACCTTGACCTGACTTGATATTTGAGGATTTTACAAATTTTTAATTTTTATATAACTAGTGCTTAATAGTTAACTACCTTAGTTGAAGCAATTAGATTCTGCAAAATTACCTTGCTTTCCTACTCAATTTCTTCTTGGCCCAAAAAGACTGGATTTTTATGTATTTGCTATCAAAATCAGTAATACATTTTTCATTTCAAGCATTTTGCCCTATTGTCATTCAGATGATGTTTTGAATCACATCCTAACTTCAATTTGAAGGATTTTTATTTGGGGGGGTGCTGGTTCAGACTGCCTTAAGGATGGTTCTGGTGCAGCATATGGAGCTGGGGACCTAACCATTGTCCCCTGTGCCTGACTGAGCTTGCCAAAGCAAGCACTTCAAACAGCTGAGCTAACCAGCAAGCCCTAACTTCAATTTGAAAGTCACTATATGAGCTGGGGCATAGAGCTCAGTGGCATACTTCCTGCCTGGTAAGCGTGAGGTCTTGAGTTCTATTTCTGCTATGGAAAAAAAAAAAAAAAGTCACTGTCATGGTTTGTCTCTAGTTATCCCCCAAAACTTCATGCAGTCATGGGGCAGGGACTTCTAAAATTTGAAATGAACTCTTGATCCACTGGGATTATGGGTTTTAGTACTGCTGGGATTATGGGTGTGACTACTTCCCTCAGCCTGGGGCAGAGAGCCTAAATGTAATATAGAAGAGACACAGAGACAGATTTCCTCTCTGTTGCCATTGTTGCTGCTGCTACTCCTCCATTTGCTCTCTCTGCTTTTTGCCTCTGCTGTGAAAGATTGGTCTCTGCCATGTGCATGCTGCTTTGGACCCAGCAAAACATGAACTGAAACCTCCAGTAACTGTGAGATAAATAAACCTTTTGTTCCTTCAATTTGGGTGTCGGGTATTTGTCCCAGCAAGGTGAAAAGACTAACTCAGTCACTATAGCACATCTTTAAAGCATTATAGCCTAGTGAATTCCTATCTAATACTTTATTAGTTAATTAAGACATGGAGTATAAAGTTAATTCTAAAATATTAAATCAAATACTTGTGATTCAGGTTCTGCTTTTTCATGTTGGAGAATTTGTAGTCTAAGATAGGGTGTGTGAGACAGTAGACTCGAGGAGACTTAACCCTGATTATATTTTCTTACAATAGCAATAAGATGTACTTAAGGCTAAATTCAATATCAGTAGCTTAAGATACATAAAATATAAATGAATTATTTCTTCCCCATGTAAACCAGGATTTGAATGTCAATATGTATTGTAAGCTAGTAAGTGATCCAGTCAGGATTCAAGCTAAAGTTTATCTTTGGAATTTTCCAAGCCATAAAGCTTTTTAAAAATACTTAAATTCTCAAACCTTGTTTATTGTAAAATTACAAGTGAGATTGTGTGTGAATTAAATGACAGAAGATACATGCACAGCAAGAGTAGATTTTTCCTGTGTTTCCTTTTTTTTCTCCTGTCTGCCTTTGGGGGATGGAATCCAGGGATATTTACTTCTGAACTATATCCCAATCCTTTTCTAGTTTTGAGATAGGCTCTCACTATGTTACCCCTCAGACTCCCTGAATGCTAGAATACAGATGTGACCCATTGTGCCTGACCAATGTCTGATACATGCAGGCTTTGGGCTCTTTTAAGCACTAGCATAACCCAATTTTTTAAATGCAGGGTGACCCAAAATTGCATATTCTTTATTTTTTGTAAGACAATTTAAATAATAGGAACAATAAAAATAATAATTTTATTAAATTTATTTAGTACCAAGGATGAACTACTTGAAATGACAACTGCCTGAGTGACACTTGGTCAGTATGTAAACACCACACTGCCCAAATATCACTCAGAGTAAACTGTTAAGTGGGTAGTAGTCCACTTCTGCACATGTATGCTTCCAGCTCTTATTAAATATTTTCTTTAACAACAGTATCTGACATTTTAAGTTTAATATTAAACTTGTAAGTTGTACTGTCTTAAAAGAAAAAAAAATCAACTATTGATTTTAATTTTGTTCTTAATAGTCTGTGTGCCTATATGGTATAGTTTTGTAGTCATTTTTGGAAATTCCGTTACATAAAGATCATTGATACTCTGTTAAGGGTATAAAGATCTCATGTGTTTTCCTTTCTTAGAACATGTTTAGAAACCCTAATATTTTGTTGGAATATGAAAAAAACCTCTATTCCTTGTCTGAATTCTGAACCTTAAGTCAAAACAGTAAGCATGTTTCGTTTTTCTTCCCAGACTTGCTAATATCCCTGGTAAACAATGCTCAGGAATATTTCAACAATTGGACTCTCTGAAAATGGAAGAAACTATTAGAAATGTGGAAGATGTGTTACTATTAACAAGCCTCTCAAACTTTATACGTTTATTGAAATGTTAGTATAAAGGACTGGGAATATAGCTCAGTAGTGCATCTCCTGCCTGGCAAGTATGAGGTTGTGACTTTGATTTCTAGTATACAAATAAACAAAGCAAAAGAAGTTAGTGTAAAAATATTGGTGGTGGAAAAGTAGAATATGATGAATCTGAGTCC